>PVIW01007129.1:0-76866 GCA_004026585.1 Noctilio leporinus | reverse complement strand
TCATTTTATTTGTTTACTTATTTTTAGAGCAGACCCTTTAGCATTTCTTGCAATGCTGGTTTGGTAGAGATGTATTCTTTCAGTCTTTTTTTGTCTGGGAAGCTCCTTATTTCTCCTTCTATCTTGAATGAGAGCCTTGCTGGGTAGAGTATTCTTGGTTGCAGGCCTTTGTTGACCATGACTTGAAATACTTTTTGCCGTTCCCTTCTGGCTTGAATTGTTTCTGTTGAATAATCATTTGATAACCTTATTGGAGCCCCTTTGTATGTTATTTGTTATTTCTCTCTTGATGCTTTTAGGATTCTCTCTTTGTCTTTGAAATTAGCCATTTTAATAATAATGTGCCTTGGTGTTGATCTGTTGGGGTTGATCCTCATTGGGACCCTCTGTACTTCCTGAACTTGATTAATGTTTTCAGTTGTCATGTTAGGGAAATTTTCTATCATGACATTTTTGAACAGGTTTTCTATTCCTTGTTTCTCTTCTCCTCCTGGTATCCCTATAATACAGATATTGTTATCTTTCATGTTGTCCTGGAGCTCTCTTAACCCCTCTTCAATCTTATTCAGCCTTTTGTTAATTCCCTTGTATTGTCTTGGAGCATTTGTCTACATTATCCTCCAACTCGCTGATCTGGTCCTCTGCTTCCTCTAGCCTACTGTTGATTCCTTCTACTGTATTCTTCAATTCAGAAATTGTGTTCTTCAGTTCCTCCTGGCTTTTATTGATAGCTTCTATGTCCTTTTTCATGCTGTTGTAGTTTTCAGTAAGTTCCTTGTAACTTCCCTGGAGTTCTTTGTAGTTCTCCTGGAGTTTTCTTTGATGTGGCTGAGCTCACTGAGCTTCTCTATCATCATTCTTTTGAATTCCTTATCAGATAGTTCAGGTGCCTCTGTTTCATTTTGTGGTCTTTCGGGGGATTCTTCCTTTTTTTTGGTGATGGACTGATTCTTTTTTCCCCCATTTTAGTTGTCTGTTCTTGCTTGCTTTTTATTTTTAGTTTGTTTTCTCCCTTGGGTTATCCTGCTTTGCTCCCTTGCCTTAGTTGAGCACCCTTCTGTGATAGGAGATTCGTGGATTTCAATGTTGCAGTCTCCCAGATTTTCTCCACTTGTCATTCTTGGTGTATCCTTTATTTGGGCTGTCTGGTTGTATTCTGGACCTGTGGGATCTTGAAAGCGGTTCCAGTACTTGTCTTGGGCGTACTGGGAGACAGTGCTCAGCCACTGGTCATTGTCCAGAAAATGGCCGTTGGGCCCCAGGGCTCTTGTGAGCGCTTCCAGGTGCCAGCTCTCAACCTGGAGGACACACCATGTGGTGGTCGCCAGCATCGCGATCGCCTCGATTGCCAACATCTGTGGGTGGGTGGGGCACGGCCCCTACCTTGTTCCTCTTTCCCAAGATTGCTGTGGCTATTCATGGGCGTTTTGGCTCCATATAAATTTTTGAAGTATTTTTTCTATGTGAAGTATGTTGTTGGTATTTTAATTGGGATTGCATTGAATCTATAGATTGCTTTGGGTAGTATGGACATTTTAATGATGTTAATTCTTCCCGTCAATGTACTTGGCATATGCTTCCATTAATTTGTATCTTCCTTAATCTTTTTCTTCAATGTTCTGTAGTTCCCTTAGTACAGGTCTTTTACCTCCTTGGTTAAGTTGATTCGTAAGTACTTTATTTTTCTTGTTGCTATGGCAAATGGGATTTGTTTTCTTGCTTCTATCTCTGTTGTTTCATTATTGGTATACAAAAATGCTTTTGATTTCTGAATATTGACTTTATATCCAGCTATTTTGCTAAATTTGCTTATTAGGTTGAGTAGTTTTTTGGTGATGTCTGTTGGGTTTTGTGCGTACACTATCATGTTATCTGCTAATCATGACAGTTTGACTTTCTTCTTTCCAATGTGGGTTGTTTTGATTCCTTTTTCTTCTCTGATAGCTATGGGTAGAACTTCCAAAATGACATTGAACAGAAGTGGAGAAAGTGGACAGCCTTGTCTCATTCCTGATCTTAGGATGAAAGCTTTTGGTTTTTGCCCATTGAGTATGATGTTGGTTTCAGGTTTCTCATATATGGCCTTTATTATGTTGAGGTATACTCCCTCTATTCACATTTTGCTGAGGGTTTTTAATATAAATGGCTGCTGTACTTTATCAAATGCTTCTTCAGCATCTAGTGATATGATCATATGGTTTTTGTCTTTCATTTTGTTGATGTGGTATATTACATTTATTGACTTGCGAATGTCGTACCATCCTTGCATCTCTGGGATGAAACCCACTTGATCATGGTGTATGATCATCTTAATGTATTCCTGGATCTGGTTGGCCAATATTTTGTTGAGAATCTTAGCATCTATGTTTATCAGAGATATTGGCCTGTAGTTTTCTTTCTTAGTTGTGTCTTGCCCTGGTTTTGGTATTAGAATAATATTGGCCTCATAGAAAGAGTTTGAGAGTCTTCTCTCTTGTTGGATTTTTTGGAATAGGTTGAGAAAGATTAGAGTTAGTTCTTCTCTAAGTTTTGTAGAATTCACCTGTTCAGCCATCTGGTCCTGGGCTCTTGTGCTTTGGGAGACTTTTGATTACTTCTTCTTCAATTTCACTAGTTGTTATTGGCCTATTCAGGCTTTCTGCTCTTCTGAATTCAGTTTTGGTAATTATACATTTCCAGAAATGTATCCATTTCACCCAGGTTGTCATATTTCTTGTTATATAGTTGTTTGTCCTGTATTATTCTTAACCTCTCTATCTATTCTGCACCAACTTACTGTGCTTCTTAATCCCTATTCCTTTACCCCCTTCTTCCCCTTTCCCCTCTCAACTGACACCCCTCCAAATGTTACCCATATATTTGATTCTGTTCCCTTTCTGGTTGTCTGTTAAGTTTTTGTTTTTATTTTTTAGGTTCTGTTGATAGTTGTATTGTCTTTTTAATGTTCATAATTTTGATCCTCTTTTCCTTAAGCACGTCCCTTTAACATTCCATATAATAATGGCTTGGTGATGATGGACTCCTTTAGCTTTACCTTGTCTGTGAAGTACTGTCTTTCCATTCTGAATGATAGCTTTACTACAAGGATAGAGTAATCTTGGTTATAGGTCTCTGCTTTTCATCACTTTGAATACTTATTGCCAGACCCATTTTGCCTGCAAAGTTTCTTTTGAGAAATCATCTGATAGTCTTATAGGAACCCTATTGTAGGTAACTTTTTTCCTCCTGTTGCTTTTAAGGTTCCTTCTTTATCTTTAATCTTTGGCATTTTAATTATGATATCTTTAACTATGATGTGGTCCTCTTTGGGTCTAGTTTGTTTGGGACACCCTGTCTTCCTGGACTTGTATGTCATTTTCCTTCATTATTTTTTTCACATAAAATTTCAATTTCTTGCTCTTCCTCTCTTTCTGACACCCCTGTGCTTCAAATATTGGCAAATTTAAATTTTTCCCAGAGATTCCTGTTCATTTTATTCAATTCTTGTTTCCTCTTTCTATACTAGTTGATTGTTTATTTCTTCCTCATGTTCCAAATCATTGATTTGAACCCTGGTTTCCTTCCATTCATCCTTGGTTTTGTATGGAATTTTCTTCAATTCACCTAGCCTAGCCTTCCTTTCTATATTTGCTGTATTTTAGTCTATCTGCCAAGTCCGTGTTTTGAACTCTGCATCTGTTAGGTTGGCTATTCCTTTGTCGCTTAGTTCTCCAACTGGCACCTTGATTTGATCCCTTTTTTGGGTCATACTTCTGTGTCTCCTCAGCTTGATAACTTTTTGTGTTTAGCCCTGTGTCTTAGGTAATTCTGTCACACTTGTTATGTTGTAAGGGGCAGAGAGAGCCTCAGGAATTTATCAGTTTCACCAAGTTGTGTCACTATATGTGAGGGAAGAGTCTGAGATGGAGCAATGCTGCTTGTCTGTTGAGGCTGTTTCTTCATACTCCTTAACCCCTACTGGTTTTTCCAGTCAGAAGCAATATGGATATGGCTCTGTACTTCCCCGTGCTGGAACCATGGGCTGGGTGGTCTGGCCCCAGGATCACTTCCCAGGTTCAGATGTCTGACTGAGCTTTTCACTGCAGCCTCAGCTCTGGTGCTGCTGCTGCTGCTCTCTTCCCTCCTGCAGTTCTGACCCTCCTGCCTGTCTGGCTGAGTATTCTTTACTTCTTTGTTGTACTTCCCTGAAGTTCGATTGTCTGAAATTTCTGCATTGTTTTTATACAGTTTTGAGGTAGATAAATATTTCTTCTAGTTGTAAGGAAGACCCAATGTGTCTTCCTCCCCCTCCATCTTGGCTAGATAAAAACAACATTGTCTTATAAATAATAATAATCTGTTAAGGGGAGCAAAAAGGAGATGGATGTAATACAACAACAATAAAGTTAAAAAATAAAGTAAAAAAAAAGAAGAGAAAAATCATTTGGAAAAATATTTATAAAAGGAGAATTTGTTTTCTGGACTGCACAACTGTACTCTATTAGAAGTTAATACTCAGGACTACATAATACTGTCATTTTTACTGTCATGTACTTTTTATATATATAAAATTTTTGAGGCCATGATGCTCTTTACTATGGACTTTTGCTTTTGCGTTTATCATCTGTTTGTTGACTAATTTTTCCTGATATATTTGAACTGTGTTAGGCACTGTACAAGTTGTCTTGATTAATAAGCAATAATGACAATTTCAGTATCTAATGAGAAGTTGTACAGTTTGAATCTTCAGCTTCTTGCCCCTTCTTCATGTGGGCAAAATTTTATTTTCCCTCAAATTCAGTCTAGTGTAGTAATAATCAAGTCTTAGTGTCTATAAGAATGTCTGTATATCTTGTTTAAATAATAGTTCTCCTAGTCCTGTTACCAATGAGTTAGGTTCACTTTATTTTGTGTATGTGTATCTTTGAGGTTTTTGGGGTGTTTTTTGCTTAATCCCTTCATTTTTTACCCATTCCCTCATCTTCCCTCCCTTCATCAATCTGTTTTCTGTATCTATGAGTCCACATATAAGTGAAATCACATAGTATTTGTTTTTCTCTGGCTTATTTCACTTAACATAATACTTTCCAGGTCTATATCAATGCTATTGCAAAAAGTAAGGTTTTCTTCTTTTTTATGGCTAAGAAGCATACCATTGTGTAAATATATCAGAAGTTTTTATTCACACACCTACTAATGGATGCTTGCACTGCTTCATAAACTTGGCTATTTTAAATAAAGCAGCAATGAACATTGGGGTGCTTATATTCTTTCAAATAAGTGTTTCATATATCTTTAGACATATTCCTTGGAACTGTTCACTTTGAAGGGGCATGCTACATAGGTTAGATGCAGATAGTTTAAGAAGCCCTGAGTTAAGAGATTTCCCATCTGTAGCCATTCACTGTTGTTCTTTATGAACAATAGGAAATTAAACTAGGTAAAATAAGCAAGCATAAAATAAATTAATAAAAGATGGAAATCTGGGCAGCATTTGGTACCTGGACATTAGGCATTAATCATCAGTGTCTTTGGGCTGAATTTATTTCAACCCTTTTCTTCATATAATTGCATTACTCAGCTAAAAAATCTCATTACTACAAGAATGAGTCTGACTAGCCTAGATTGGACTATGAACCCTCCATCATAGGAAGATTAGAATCCTTTTATGAGAACTTTACTGTATCTTATCACTATGTGGGGCAAGTAATTCCTTGAAAATGCTGTTGCTAAAACTGGTAATGAGTGACCAGAAACCAGCATGTCTAATTATTGATCATGTAATATAGTCATCTCAATAACTTATTTTAGGCTTTTAGCCCTTACCCTAAGAATTCAGTTACTAAGTGAATATGACATTGTCTAATTAGAGTTTACATTGCTTCCTAGTTAAGTCCAAGGGATTTAAGCATCATTTTGCTACTATTCTCAGCAAAGCATTAGCAATTTAGTAGGCATATATTATCATGAAGCCAATCTCCCAAAATGATAGTATATATTTGTTTTTACTCAAGCATAATTTGAAACATTCCTTGTTATGATAAAAACTCATATCTTACAATGTAGAAGACAATGAAAGATATAGGTGGCCTGAACTCCTAGTCTTTTCTTTATAAGAAATTTGACTTTTAGCAAGTAGCTTATTCTGTGTCCAAAATTTCATTGCATTCGAAACATTGTACAATGTTCTGGTCCGTCCTATTTGCCTGGTTAACATGAGAAATTTGTAACCCAAAATATTGTATCCAGTATTGATCTAACTTCCATAAAGTCATTATTCTTTGAAAAATAAAGTGATTCCTTAACTATCCAACAAATTTGATATGCTTCAAAGCCTATATTATTAAAATATCTAGTAACTAACATTTTAAGGACTTGGACTTTAAGATTGCCAATGTTTTACCTTAAAACAATTAGTTTTCTAGGTTCCATTTGCCAGAAAAAGCTACCCAAATGCAATAGCACAAACTCCTGAGTTTTTGGGTGCTTACTCTTTTCTGGGCACCGTTCTGTGTACTTCAGTGTTGTGCCCAATTATGTCATCCTCACAACTTCTAAAGTAAATATTACCATTATCATCTTTTAATTAATTATTTTTTTTTTAAGAGGGAGGGGAAAGGAGAGAGGCCAACAGGGAGAAGGACATCAATGTATGGTTGCCTATCACCTGCCTCCAGCTACAATCTGGCTGGGGATCTGGCTTGTAACCTGATTATGTGCCCTGGCTGGGAATTGAACCAGCAACTTTTGGGCTGGCACCTTATCCACTGTGCCATTTGCCAGGGCTATTGTCTTTATTTTATAGGTGTAAAAATTGGGATATGAAATTGGTTAAGTAACTTAATGACACTAATATCTGGTAGTGTTAAAGGGTATTAGCTACAGTCTTTTGGATTCAATTGTGTCCCCTTAAAATTAATATGTTTAAGTCCTAATCCTCAGTACCTTAGAATATGGCCATTTTTGGAAATGTGCTCATTGCAGATGTAATTAGTTAAGATGTGATCATATTGCAGTAGGCTGGCCTACTAATCTAACATGTTTGATGTCCTGATAAAAAGGGGAAATTTGGACATAGACATGCAGACAGGGACAATGCTATGTGAAGATGAAGGCAGATATTTAAGATTTATGAATTCATAATACAAGGAACACCATAGATTTCTAACAAACTACCAGGTGCTAGGAAAGAGGCATGAAGCAGATTCTTCCTCACAGAAGGAACCAGCCCTGCTGACATTTAGCTCTCAGACTTGCAGCTCTTAGAACATAATAGAATAAATGTTGTTCTATGCCACCCAGTTGTAATCTTTTGTTAGGACAGCCCAAGGAAATTAAAACACAAAGATAAGGATTTGGATATAGACTTCACACATTATGTTGTCTCCCTAAAGGTAAGATAATTGAATAAATGCGTTATCCTTAGAATATGAAAGATCTAGGCTAAAAAATCTAACCCAGGCTATGATAGCTAAAAACACTTTTTTCCAAAGCTTCAAGTGCCTTTTTGAAAGGATGTTGTATGAGAAGAGTCTAAAGTGTTACTTGCCTTCATAACTTACAAAAGAGGAACATAATAACTATGACTAAATATAGTTAAAAACATGATCTGAGAATTTAATCATAAATTATGCATTTGTATAAATTAAGTTTATTTAAATATAAAAAATGTATCTCCCTTAATCTCTAGAGAAAGAAAAAAACATTTTGGAAGATCTCCTTTGCTCCTGTTTTTTGTTTTTTTTTAAATAATTGATCTTCCATTTTTTAAAGATTTTTTTATTATTTTTAGATAGAGGGGAAGGGAGAGAGGCAGAGAGAGAGAGAGACATCAATGTATGGTTGCCTTTCACCTGGCCTCCAGATACAGACCTGGCTGGAGACCTGGCTTGCAACCTGATTATGTGCCATGGCTGGGAATCAAACCAGCAACCTTTGGGTTCACAGGCTGGCACCTTATCCACTGTGCCATCAGCCAGGGCTGTTGCTCCTATTTGATGACTGTTTAAAAGTATTACAGTGTCCATAGGACATAACTTTTGTATAAACCAAGGCTTTTAATTAAATATAGAATAAAAATAGGATGTTTATTACACAAAGACTATGATGGAGAAATTCTGCATGATCTTCTGCCCAGGGATCTAATTAAAACAGACAGCTGTGGAATAAAGGAATAATCATGAATACCTTAAGTTTATTTCTGCTCACAGTTAATGCAAAGAAAGACAAAATGAAAAGGGAGAGTGAGAAGTAGGAAGTCTTTAGAGGGTATATTGATGCCTCAGTTTTGAGATATTTGAACCAATAATTAAATGTTCAAATTGTCAGAATTGCTCTGAAGTACCAAGAATAGAGAAGTAAAAGCCTAGCCACCCTGAAATTTTATCTTTCCAACTCTTAACAAGTGATTACAGATTAATTAAAGGGAGCTTTTTGCTTGGATTTAATAAAAAAGAAAAAAGGTTTTGAGAAAATGGCTTATTATCTTTGCCTTGCTTTAACCATCTATAATAAAGCAAAAATAACACTGATTTAGTTTCAGGAATCTACTAGCTGGTCATAAAATAACATCTATAATAATATAATATTCATTGAATTATTCTGTTTAAATACTTTAGTGCATTATTTCATTTAGTCCTCAGTCTGAAGTAGGAAGTAGGTCACATTATGTATTCCAGTTGAACATCTGAAGAAACTAAAGGAGTTTGAGGAATTTGCTCAAGATCACAAGCTAGTAGATTACTTATAGATTTCTATTTTTGAAATAACATAAACAATATTCATTTAATACATGAGTAGTGTCACTGTATTAACTATCAAAATATAATTGAACTTCGTTCTTTATAAATTTACTAATAAGAGACAGTTGGGCAGCAACAGCTGTTATGGGTGTGGTGATAGAAAAATGTAGTTACCAAAGACTTCAGGAGGAAGAAGTAATCATATCTACATTCAGGCATCAAGGAAGCCTTTCTTCATGAAACGAAGCTTCAGCTCAGTGTTCAAATATTGTACTTATTCATAGGTGACTAGATATTACAAATCATTTTATACCAAAGTAATAATAAAAAGACATGAAGACCACATACAATAGTAGCATTTGGGGAAGGCAGTAAATAGGGAGAGGCAGAAATTGTCAGGAGGAACAAGGCAGAAAAATTGACAGGTCAGGACATGAAGAGCCTTGAATGCCATGCTAAGCAGTTTATAATTGACAATGAGAATCCAGAAGTTTTTTAAAAAATATATTCTATTCATTTTGCTATTACAGTTGTCCCAATTTTTTTTTCCTTTTGCCCCCCTCTTCTTAGTATTCCCATTCCCTCTGGCAATGCCCCACTTAGTTCATGTCAATGTGTGATACATAAAAGTTCTTTGGCTTCTCCATTTCCTTTACTCTTCTTAACATCACCCTGTCTATTCTGTAACCGCTAATGTGTACTTCTTTTTTTTTTTTTTCACATCCAGACGTTTCACTATTTAATTATTGCCTTCTGCCAGCCTCTCAAGTCATATTAATACAAAGTTTTCTTTTCATTATTTCAAAATGCTTACATTAATTCATTTGTTTCAAGAATTACTCTTTTTAAGTATTATCAATTGCAGTATTACCAAACACATGCACAAATACATTTACACACATACATATTTAAAGTACATATAAGATTTTGAAGAGCTAATACAGAAAATTTTAAATGTGCCAATAGCTTATATAATTATTATATGTTAAATATTTTAGACATATTGTAGCAAATTAAGCATTTTTTTCTTATACTTACTTTACTCTAGAATGGTATTTTTGTGAAATATATCACAGAAATGGTGTATTGCAAAATTCACTTTTGTGAAAGTTGTCCTAGAGACAGTGCTAAACCCATAGTAAAAAGTGAATTTTGTTTCTGAGTCAGATCCTCCCCCCTCCAATAATACAACTCAACTTTATTTTAAGCTACTGGAACTACAACTTATTCTTTTTGGAGTTTCCATCTTAGATAGCAGATGGATTTTTTTTTTTTTTTTTTTTTTTTTTTTTTTGCAATACATAGGTCTTACTTCTTTCAATGCCCTCTGTTTTTCTTCTACATGTGTTTTACAAGTTGAAGCCTTCAGAAATAATGGCTCTTGCAAGTGCTCAGCTGACCTCCACAGAGTAGAAATTATATCTACTAATTTGAGGTAAAAGGTAAGAAATCCTAGGATTTTTATAGAATAGCATTTTATCTTTTTTTGTGGTTGACTTCCTATGTGGTCCTAAACTAACCACTGAACTATTTAAGAGTCTGTTGAGGTAGAGATTAGATATGTTCAGATTTCAGTAATAAAGTTTACTATAGCATTAATACATTTTCCCAAGCATACCCAGTATGGGGGCCTTCATAACTAGAAATGTGTATTTCCATGACCTATTTGAAAGGAATCTCACCTAATTTACATACCAACATGAGAATATATATTGCCTGCGTACATGAATCATACAGTTTAGTATTTTGCAACTTCCGTCCCAAATAGGTCTTCATTCTCAGACTCTTTTCTAACCTAAAGATTGACTTATTTCTCAACCACCATCTACCAGTTGGTTGATACTTAAAACATAAATTTCTAGCAAAATCTGTATATTGTATGCTCACAAACAAGCACATGTTTTGTAACAATGAATAAGAAAAATAGCATGTATTCTGTGTAATATACATCCATGTTTTCTTTTTTCCCCTAAACTGTAGGCAATTTTTTTGAGTTATTGCAGGTAACATGATTTTCCCATCTTATGAAATACTTCCAATCTAAGAATACTTAACCTGATACAGATACAAATAAAATACACAATTATACCTTATTTAGTAAAATCTATAACAAGATTATTTTAAAACATTGATAAGTTAAAGTTGGCTCTTACCCATTCAGCTATCCTCTGTCTTTTGATTGGTGCACTTAATCCATTTACCTTTAAGGTTATTATTGATAGATACTTATCTATTTGTTTTTCCCTTTGTACCTGTGTTCTTCTCTCTGTCTCTGTTTCTTCATCTTAAAGCAGACCATTTAGCATCTTGTGCAATGCTGGTTTGGTGAAGATGTATTCTTTTAGTCTTCTTTTGTCTGAGAAACTTCTTATTTTACCTTCCATTTTGAATAAGAACCTTGCTGGGTAGAGTAGCCTTGGTTGTAGACCTTTGTCTTTCATTGCTTGAAATATTTTTTTTGCCATTCCCTTCTGGCTTACAATGTTTCTGTTGAGAAATCAACTGATAACCTTGTATGTTATGTGTTGTTTCTCTCTTTCTGCTTTTAGGACTCTCTTTTTGTGTTTGAAATATGCTATTTTGTGATTTTTCTTGGAACGGACCTGTTTGGGTTCATCCTCATTGGGACCCTCTGTGCTTCCTGCACTTGCATGACTTTTTCTCTTCTCAAGTTAGGGAAGTTTTCTGTCATTACTTTTTCAAACAAGTTTTCTATCCCTTGCTTCTCTTCTCCTTCTGGTATCCCTATGATATGGATATTACTATGTTTTTATGTTACCCTGCAGCTCTCTTAAAACTTCTTAATTTTTTTGGCAGTCTTTTTTCACTTTGTTGCACTGTCTGGAAATTGTTTTTCACATTGATTTCCAGCTCAATGATCTGATTCTCCGCTTTCTCTAGCCTGCTTTTGATTCCTCCTACTGTATTCTTGAATTTGGAAATTGTATTCTTCATTTCCTTTTGGCTCTTACTGATGGTTTCTATGTCGTTTTTAATGCAGGGGTAGTTCTGAGTAAGTTCCTTGTAGCTTCCCTAGAGTTTTTTGTACTTCCCCTGCAGTTATTTGTAGTTTTCTTTGTGCTTGTTGTGCTCATTGAGCTTCCTCTATTATCATTATTTTGAATTGCATATCTGATAGGGTGCTTGCCTCTATTTCATTTAGAACTCTTCCTGGGGATTCCTCCTTTCATTTCAGTGAGGGTTTGTTTCTTTGTCTCCCCATTTCAGGTGATTCTTGTTTGTTTCTGCTTTGTAGATTGGTCTGCTTTAACTTACTGTTTTCGGGGTGTGACCTTCTGTGGTGTAGAGGTGCACTTTTTTTTTTTTTTTTTATTCTCTGGATCCCTGCTTGGTGACATCAGCCAGTTGGAGACTAAAGATCCACTGTCTTTGTCTGCATCCTCCAGTTTTTAATCCAATGACCTGTGATCTTTGGTCAGTTTTAGGCACTTCTGGATGGGGCAGATTAATTCAGTTGTTAATCCAATCCATCTGTGATCTGCAGTCAGGTTTAGGAGCTCCTGGGCCTGGTGGGATGGATTAATTCCAATTGGCAGGATTGTGGCTACCACTCAGGCGACTGCACTTTGGAGAAGAGTGGTCTGCTGACTGATTGTATGGGGGATGGGTCAGCACTGGACTCACAGGCTGCTCCCTCAACTCCCTTTAAAGCCTATGCCCCCAAATGTCCCCAAGTGTCTCTAGTCCACTCGGCCTTCTCTCTGAGGGAACCCAGGCTTAAGTGGGCATTGTATTTTCATGCATGGTTCCTTTAAGAACTGTGTTTCTAGCTGTCTCTATTGAGCCAGCTAAACCTGGCAGCTTTTTGTTTTTTAGAGCTGGGTGCTGTTTTACTCTCAGCTGTGTTGCTGTAGGTGGGGAAGCCCAGTTGGGGCTTTAGATCCCACCCTTCTCAGGTGGAGCCCTGGATGCTGAAATGCTTCTCCATCACTTCAGTTGCTCCTGTGGGAGTGCAGCCAGCCCTCTTGTGGTTCCATGGTTCTACAGGTCCTACCAGTCACATTGTGATGAATAGGTCTCTTCTGTTCTGTCTATGGTTATAACACTTCTCTCCAGCTGGTGTCTTGTTGATTATTCCAGATGATTTCTCCCCAGTTAAATTGTAATTCCAGATTGTTCCTGGGGAAGAGGTTGGTGTAGCTCCACTTACTCTGCTGCCATCTTGGTTTTCTCAGGAATCCAGAAGTTCTTAACCGTGGCTGCACATTAAAATCATACTGAAGGCTTTTAAAAAAATAATTATACTTGGATTCAATCTACCTTTATAAACAAATTTTAAATTAATTTAGAACATCTTATTCTTATTAAGACTTTACTAAATATGTATTAGGCCCTCAATAAATATTGGTTGATGTTAGTGGTTAGTTTATAGTAGCTGTCACAATGACTCCAAAATTATATTTTAAGATTTTATTTGTTTATTTTGTATAGGGACAGGAAGGGAGGAAGGTAAAGATTGATATGCAAAAGAAACAGAGGTTGGTTGTCTCTCACATGCACCTAACTAGGGACCTGTTCCACAACCCAGGCTTGTACCCTTACTGGGATTTTAACTGTTGACCGACCTTTCAGTTCACAGGCCAGCACTCAATCCACTGAGCCATACCAGCCAGGGATCTGAAATTATTTTCAGTTATTTTTGAGGGTTAAATAAATAGAAAATTTTATTTTCATTAATGAAAAGTTGTATTTTATAAGGATATTTTAGAAGAAAAAAGATACCTAGTTAATGATAACTCAGTAGCTGTCACCATGTTAGATTAATATATTTATTGATGGTTTATTTGGTAGACAACCATAGGGTGCCATATTTTGTGAACAGCACATTTGTGTATTCCTTCCTTACCCATACCACGTTAGCATTAACATAAAGTGCACTGACTGTATTTTTTCAAAATATCAAAGCTGATAGTCTAGTTATTTCTCTATTTCAACTTCCAATTTGAAAAAACTCTATTACCCATGTTTCTTTGATTACTATGCAAGGAGAGGTGAGCAATGTAAGCAGAGAGATAGAAATCCTAAGAATGCAACAAAGAGAAATGCTAGAGATTAAATAACAAAAAAACAAAAAAATAAAAAACTTATATAACAGAAATAAGAATACCTTGGATGGACTTATAATTAGACTGGATAAGGGTGAAGAAAGAATCTCTGAGCTAGAATATATATCAATAGAATCCTCAAAAAGCACACAAAAAACAAAGAGACAATTACTTAAAGAATTAAAAAGAGAAAACACTCAAGGACAGTGGAACATTACAAAAGGTACATCATGCACATAATGGGAATACCAGAAGAAAAAAAAGTGAATTTTTGATATAATATTTGAGAATTTCCTCCAAATGTCATACACCAAACCACAAACCTAGGAAGTTCAAAGCAGTATAAATGCCAAGCAATAACAACAGCAGCAGCAAAAACACCACCAGTTAGTCATATTTTCATACTAAAGAAGATAAAGAATTCTTATAGAAACCAGGTAGAAAAACACCTTACCTGTGGAGAAACAAAGAAAACGATTATATTTGCCTTCTTCTGAGAAAGATGCAAGCAAGAATAGAGTACAATATGTATATAATGTTGAGACAAAAACACCAACCTAGGACCATGTGCCCTGTGGAATTTTCCTACAAAGGTGAATGACAAATACATTTTCACACAACCAAAAAATAAGGGACTGTTGGCAGCACATCTGCCTTTCAAGAAATTTTAAAATACTTTTTTTAGAAGAAAAATACTATATCATAAACTTGGATCTATGTAAAGTAAGGAAGAGCATCAAAGAAGGAATAAGTGATTGTGGGGAAAAAAAACAACCTTATTTTTATCATACTTCATTGATCTACCATCTAACAGATTTTGTTTAAAAATGATGATAACAATTACTCTCTATCTTTGAGGTCTGTCCCGAAAGTATCGACCACACAAACTAATTATATTGACATTAGCTCAATACGCTTGGGACAGACCTCATATGTTTATGTATTATGCATATATATATGTGTGTGTGTGTGTGTGTGTAATGAATGACAACAATATAACAAAGGATAGAGGAGGAAGTAGGATTTTTTTACTATAAGGTAGTCTCCTTACAGAGTTATAATTTATTTGAAAGTGGACTTGCATTAGTTGTAGATATACAATATATAGGAACCCAAAGGGAAACCACTAAAAATGTTTTTTAAAACTCATATGCTATTAAAGGAGAGAAAACATATTGATATAAAAGCTTAGTTAAAACCATTAAAGCAGAAAAAGTGAAGACAAAAATAGGAATAAAGAACAAGAACAACAAATAGAAAATAAAAATGTTAAATATTAATCTGTATTAACAATCACATTAAACATCAGTAGTCTAAAGAGACTAATTGAAAGATGTAGAAAACAGTGGAGAAAAATGTATAATCCTAACACTAAGCCAAAGTACACAAGTAGCTAGATTAATTTCCAACAGAAGAGAGACTTCACAGCAAGGATAGGTAGTAGGGATAAAGAAGGCTTAATAAAAGATTAGTTCTGTAAGAAACATAAAAATTCTTTACATGTATATGCCTAACAATAGAGCAAACTTTGAAATGCAAAAACTGAAAGAACTGTCATAGTTTTAGACTTCCACTCCTCCATCAGAAATAGACAAATTCAGTAGTCAGAAAACCAGTAAAAATATAGTTGAACTCAACAAAACCATCAATGAACTGGTTTAATAGACTTCCATAAGCTAACATCATACTCAGTGGGAAAAAGCTGAAAGCTCCTCTTCTGAGATCAGAAATATGCCTGGAACGTCTCCTTTCGCCACTCTTATTTAATGTCTTACTGGAAGTCCTAGCCAGAACAATTAAAAATAAAATGCATTCAAATTGGAAAGAAAGAATTAAAATTGTCACTATTTGCAGATTATATGTTATATACAGGGCAACCTGAATACTCCACATGCACACACACACAAAAAAAAAAAACCCTGTTAATACTAATAAATCAGTTCAATAAAGTTGTAGGTTACAAGATCAATATACAAAACCCAGTTTTGCTTCTATACCTGAACAATAAGCTATCAAAAAGAGAAATCAAGAAAACAAGCCCATTAAAAAGTACATCACATCCAGGACAATATAACCAGGTTGCAAGCCAGGTCTCCAGCCAGGTCTGTAGCTGGCGGCAGGTGAAAGGCAACCATACATTGATGTCTCTCTCCCTCTCTGCCTCTCTCCCTTCCCCTCTCTCTTAAAATAATAAATAATATCTTTTTAAAAATTGCATCAAAACAGTAAAACATATAGGAATAAACCACAAGGAGGTGAAAAATCTGTACACTGAATACTATAAGACATTGATGAAAGAAATTGAGGAATGCACACAAAAGGAAGGATGTTTCATACTCATAGATTGTAAGAATATTTAAAATTTTTTCATACTACCTAAAGCAATCTATGGATTCAGTTTAATCCCTATCAAAATTCCAATGGCATTATTCACAAAATAGAAAACAACCTAAAAATTAGTATAAAATCACAAAAGATCCAGACTTACCAAAACTATCTAGAGGAAAAAAAAGAATGGAGGCATCATACTTTCAAATTTCAAACTATATTATGAAGTTGTATTATTCAAAACAATATAGTCAATTAACTTACAACAAAAGAGCAAAAAATATACAATGGTGGAAGTATAGTTTCTCCCATAAACAAGTAAAAAAATTGGATAACCACGTGAATAAGTGAAAGTAGAACACTGTTTTACACCACATAAAATCAACTCTTAAGTGGATTAAAGAATAAAATATAAGATCTGTGACAATAAAACTTATAGAAGGTAAAGGGGATAAGCTTATTGACATCATTCTTGGGATGAATTTTTGGATTTGACACCAAAAGCAAGTGTAAACAAGTGGGATCACTATATTGAACTAAGAAGCTCTGCATACCAAAGAAAACTATCAACAAAATGAGAAGCAATCTATGCAACAAAAACAATAAATATTTGCAAATAATATATCTAAGAGGTTAATAATCACAATATATAAATAACAAACAACTCAGTAGCAAAAACAAACAAAAATTCCTATTTAAAAATTGTCAGAGAAACTGAATATTTTTCCTAAAGAGGCATACAAATAATTGGCCAACAGATACATGAAAAGACCCTCTACATCACTAATCATCAGTATAATGCAGTTGAAAACCATAATGAGTTATTACTTCATACCTGTTAGAATGGCTATAATAAAAAAGACAAGATATAAAAGTTGGCAAGGATGTGGAGAAAAGGGAACCCTTGTTCACTCTTTGAGGGATTGTACATTGGTGCAGTCACTATGAAGGTTCCTGAAAAAATTTGAACATAGAACAACCAATGATCCAGCAATCCCATTTCTGGGTATATACAAAGGAAATGAAAATAGGATATCAAAGAGATAACTGCATTTCACTGTTCATTGCATTGCTATTTATAATAGCCAAGATGTGAAAAAAAATTGTTTGTTAGCAGATAGATAAAGAAAATGTGAGATATGCAGGCACACAAACAAAAATGAATTATTGAGTGTTGAGAAAGAGGGAAATCCTGTTATTTGCAAGAACATGGATGTGCCTTGAGGGCATTATGCTAAATGAAATAAACTGGAGAAAGTTTATTCTTTAGAAAGAATAAACAGAGAAAGAAAATACTGCATTGTATCACTTATACATGGAATCTAAAAAAAGCCAAACTCATAGAACAGATTGAAGAAAAGTGATTGTCAAGGAGTGGGGGAATAGGGAAAGGGTGATAAGAGCATACACATTTTCAGCTATAAGGTGAATTAGGTTTCAGGATTAATAAGTAACATGGTGAGTATAGTGGATAACAAGGAATTGTATCATTGAATTTTGTAGGGAGTAGAACTTGGATGTTCTCACACAAATGAAAAAGATAAACATGTGAGGTGGTGGATATGTTAATTAACTAGATGGAAGGAATCATTTCACAGTGTATACCTGTATCAAATTATCAGGATGTACAATTTATATATATTACAATTTTATCAATTATATCTCAAAAAACTGAAAAAAGGAAAGAAAAAATTGAGACAAAAAGTCAGAATAATTGACCTCTGTCACAAATTATGTATTGACCTTACATAGACTTAGTAATAAACTACCTTCATTCAACTATTATAATAATATACTTTTGCTGCTACATTCCCAAATATATGATTTATTTATATGTTATTTCTGTTACATATTTTATTTTCTATAATATAAAAATATTAACTGGGAAAAAGTTTATATTTTATTACAAATGTTTTCATTTTGAAGCAAAGTATTTTTACTTCATTTAAAAATTTTAATATTAAAATATAAAATTTTATTTACTTCCAAGTGGTACTTTTTTATTTTTATATTTTTAATTATATTTATTGATTATGCTCTCACAGTTGTCCCGATTTCCCCTTCTGCTCCCCTCCACAGCACCTCCACTCCCTCAAGTGATCCCCTCACCATTGTTCATGTCCATGGGTCATACATATAAGTTCTTAGGCTACTCCATTTCCTATACTGTATTTGACATCCCCATGGCTATTCTGTAAGTGCTTTTGTATTTCTTAATCCCCTCATCTCTTCACCCATTCTCCCAATTTTTCCCCTTCTGCTCCCCTCCACAGCACCTCCACTCCCTCAAGTGATCCCTTTACCATTGTTCATGTCCATGGGTCATACATACAAGTTCTTAGGCTACTCCATTTCCTATACTGTATTTGACATCCCCATGGCTCTTCTGTAACTGCTTTTGTATTTCTTAATCCCCTCATCTCTTCACCTATTCTCCCACATGCCCCTCCCAGATGGCAACCAGCAGAATGCTCTCTGTATCCATTACTCTGTCTTTGTTCTTGTTTGCTTAGTTTGTTTTTTTAGATTCCATTGTTCATAGGTATGTTTTTTTTGCCATTTTATTATTCATAGTTTTGACCTTTTCTTAAATAAGTCTCTTTAACATTTCATATAATAATGGCTTGGTGATGAAGTCCTTAATTTTTTCTTTTCTGGGAAGCTCTTGATCTGTTCTTCAGTTCCAAATGATATCTTTGCTGGGTAGAGCAATATTGGCAATAGGTCCTGCTTTTCATGACTGAATATTTCTTGCCAATCCCTTCTAGACTGCAGAGTTTCTTTTAAGAAATCAAGGGCCTGGCTGGTGTGGTTCAGTGAATTGATGCTGTTTTGCGAACCCAAGTATGGCTGGTTGGATTCCTAGTTAGGTAACATACCCAGGTTGCAAGCCAGGCCTCCAGCCAGTTCCTTAGCTGGAGGCAGGTGAAAGGCAACCATACATTGATGGTTCTCTCCCATTCTTCCTCCCTCCCTTCCCCTCTCTCTAAAAATAATGGAAAAAATCTTTTAAAAAATGTTTTGATCTAAAAATAAATTAGTTTAAAAAAAAATCAGCTTACTGTCTTACAGAAACTTCCCTTTAGGCAATTACCTTTTCTCTTGCTGATTTTAAAGTTCTTTATCTTTAACCTTTGGTATTTTAATTATGATGGGTCTTGGAGTGGGCTTGTTTGCATCCATCTTGTTTGGGACTCTGTGCTTCCTGGACTTGTATGTCTATTTCCTTCACCAAATTAAGGAAGTTTTCTTTTATTATTTTTTTCAAATAGATTTCCAATTTCTTTCTCTTTCTCTTTTTCTTTTGGTACCTTAATAATGCAAATGCTGGCCTTTTTGAGTTTATTCCAGAGGCTGCTTATACTATCTTCATTTTTTGGAATTCTCTCTTTGTTCTGATTTTTTTTGTTTGTTTGTTTTTTTGCTTTCTTATGTTACATATCATTGATTTGATTCGCAACTTCATTGACTCTACTGTTATTTCCCTGTAAATTGTTCTTTATTTGAATTAGTGTGTCCTTCATTTCTGATTGGATCATTTTTATGCTGTTGAGGTCCTCACTAAGTTCCATGAGCATTCTTATATAACCAGTGTTTTGAACTCTGAATCTGATAGATTGATTATCTCTATTTCATTTACCTCTTTTTCTAGAGTTTTGATCTGTTCTTTCATTTGGTCCATGTTTCTTTATATTCTCATTTTGTCTGACTCCATGTGTTTGCTTTATGTATTAGGTAGAGCTGCTTTGACTCTGTGTGTTAGTAGTGTGGTCTAATGCAGCAGGTGTTCTGTACGTGCAGGGGCACAGCTTCCCCTAACACCTGAGCTGGGTACTTGAGGTGCACCCTTCATGTGGGCTGAGCACCCCAGCCCTCTTGTAGTTGAGTCATGGTTGCTGTTCGCAGACCAATGGGAGGGATTTACCCAGGCCAGTCAGCTGCAAGGACTGGCTGCGACTACTTACCACCAACCTCCAACCTCTGTGGAGGATCAGCTGTGTGGGGGCAGGGTGGTGGTGCTCTGATGTGGCCTATAGCTGTCCATTGGGTGCACTGGCCCTGGGGTTTCCTGGGTGGTACAAGCCAAGGTCAGCCCCACATAAGTTTTGCCAGGGGCCATCCTACCTGAGCTATAACGCAATCTGAGATGCTGCTATTTGTGCTGGGCTTGAAGATTCCCAGGCAAAGCCAAGCTGTGAATCTAGGCTGGCTGCTGCTAGTGGTGGGCCTGGGGCTGAATTAGGCCAGCTGTTGCTAGTTTAAGAGGATTTAGGAAGTTGTGAAATGTGAGCCAAGACCAGTCATTCGTATGGAAAAGCATCTTGGATGGAGTCTCTGAGGATCTCCAGATCAGGTCAGACAGTGTTAGTCAGGTTGATGGAGACTCAGATATGGGACCAGCTTGCCGGCTTTTTGAGGGGAGAGTTTAGAAAAGGGACTGCCTTGATACCAGTCACTTCAGTTCCTCCCTAAATTGCACTGGTGTTTTTTAAGCTTTTACCCTGGTGCTGGAGCTCAGAGGGAATGAGTCTAGTATGTGAGGGTTCTTTAAAATTAACTTCTTGGGGCCCCAGCATTTTCTTCCATTATCTCAATTCCCTCTGGTTTTTGTAGATAGAAGTGGTGGGAACTTAACCTTCCTGGCACTGGAACCCTGGACCAGGGCTCCTAGTGTCAGGCTGGTACTCCTCGCTCTTGAGAAAGCCCTCCCAAATTTTTACCCATCACAAGTGGGTGAGGGACTAGCCCATTCCATGTCTGCACCCCTCCTACCAGTCTTGTTGGATGTTATTTCTTTAATTCCATTGTTGTCAGACTTCCATTCAACTCAATTTCATCAACAGTTCTGAGTGATGCTTGTTCTATATTTTAGTTGTAATTTTTATGTGTTTGTTTGAAGAGGCAAGCCACATCTGCCTATGCTGCCATTTTGACCTGAAATTGAAGTGATACATTTTAAAAATATATAGGTAACCCCCATATAACATGGTTATTAGATTCCCAAAAAGCACTGTTATGCAAATCATGTTATATGAAACAAAGAATTAGTACAAAAAAGGAGTTAGTTTCTAAAATTTTTAAAAACATACTATTATATTTTTATAATTAGGAGAAATATCTTTATTAAAGCAATTTTCACCAAAAGAGTAACATATTAATATGTATTAAATAATGTTTTCTTTGTCATGACTACTAAGCACCATTAACTGAAGGCATTTTCTTTTGGACAAGATAATCTTTATCCTCTGAACTTTCTTCAGCATTTTCTTGGCTTCTAACCTATACTTTTTCCAAAATATTATTTTAGATTGCTTGCTTTTAACTGAGGGATCTGTATATATTTCATTAATTTCAAGTGAGGTATCTTGCTCTCAAAAACTCTTTACTTTTTGTGTTTTTTTGGGGTTTATCTAGTTCTCAAACTGTGTTAGAGTGAAACTGCTCTAGATTGCTGTGTTCTATGAGGGTTCCCCCAATTCTCGAACCATGTTAGAGTGAAACTGTGTTATAAAGGTGCTGTTATACAGGGGTTACCTGCATCAAAAAATTGGCTTTTCAGATGTTTTTGTATTTATTTAGATTTGTATTTACTTATTTACTCAGGTAATTAAGTTATAAGGTGGGAATTTAGAGGTAAGTAAAAAGCCAGGAATTCCTTGGAAGACTATGTAATTTTGATTTGAGTGAAATGAGACCAACAAATATTAAATAACCTGTCCACAATCACTTAGCAGTTATTGGCAAGATGAATTCTTGAGCCTCAGCAACACACTGAAACTTTAAGATACAAAATTGATTTTCATTGATTTTTTTCCTAACAAGAGTTATGGGTTCAGTCTTGTCATTTCTGAATGGAAATAAACAGCTTCAGGACTGAAAATTATACAAAATAATATTGTCAGAATTTCATAGTAGTAAGGGGGAAAAAGTGTTGATGACAATTATTTCTCACACAGCTATCTATCTCATGTTCTGTATGATGGAGATAAATTCTTTAGGAAGAAACTGAGATATCCAGAGATTATATAATAAAAAATAAAAACTTTGTTACTAGCCCTGGCTGATGCCACAGTGGATAAGGAGCTGGCCTGCAAACCCAAAGGTCTCTGGTTCTTATCCCAGCCAGAGCACATAACTAGGTTGCAAGCCAGGTCTCCAGCCAGGTCCATAGCTGGAGGCAGGTGAAAGGCAACCATACATTGATGTCTCTCCCCCTTTCTTCCTCCCTCCCTTCCTCTGTCTCTGAAAATAATAAGTAAAATCTTTTTTAAAAATTAAAAAATAAAATTAGAAAATGCTTTAAATATATGTATAAGATGGGAAGGAGGCAAGAATTCATGGATACACAGGCCAGGAGAGCAGTGATGTTTCAAATTGGTTGTTAGTCCTCAAATAGAAGTGTGTCCTGAATTCTCAAGTTGTAATCCAGAGACAGATGGAAATAGCTTCTCAAAGAAGCTCAGATTTCTTAAGCACAGAATGGAGAAATATTAAAGTAGTAATTATAATTCAATGTGGTAAATATTCTCTAGTAGGGACATGCACAAGATTTCCTGGGGGATGAGGAAGGGTGGTGTGAATGACTCTGCATGGAAGATCCAATAACGCTTTTCACAGAAGGTAATGTTGGTGCAGCCTTTTTTTTCAATATGTGTGTGAGGAAAATATACATATTATAAAACTTACTATATTAACCATTTATGAGTATACAGTTAGTTGTATTAAGTACATTCATATTGTTGCATACCATCCCTACCATCTATACCCATAACTTTGAATCTTGCAGAATTGAAGCTCTATACCTATTACACAATAATTCCCCATACTCCCAACAAGCCTTGAAAATCACCATTCTCCTTCTCCCTTCCTTTCCTCTCTCCTCCCTTCCTCTTTTCCTTCATGCTTTCCTTCTTTTAAGTCCCCCTCTCACCCCTGTGCCCCATCCTTTGCTAACCACAATTCTAATCTCTGCTTACTATGACTTTAGCTTTCTCTACCCACACACACACACATATAAGTGAGAATATTCAATATTTGCCTTTCTCTGTCTGGCTTATTTCAGTTAGTATAATGCCTCCTAGGTTCATCTATGGCTGGATATTATTCCATTGTATATAAATAAATAAATCAGCCAGCCAGCATCTTGTTTAATAGGTGTTAGGAACCCTTTACCTGGTCTTTTATATTCTTGTACACAGATGTCCATTGATGGACATTTAGGTTGTTTTTGTATCTTGGGTTATTTGATCCTTTCACTATTGAGTTGTAAAAGTTCCTTATACTTTTTGGATATTAGCCCCTTAATGAATATGTGATTTGCAAATCACTTACCTCCTTCCATAGGTTGCCTTTCATTTTGTTGATGGTGTATTCTGCTGGGGAAGTTTTTTTAGATGGATGTAGTTTCACTTGTTTATTTTTGTTTTTGTGTCATTTGCATTAGGTGTATGGAATAATAGTTTGATTTCTCTTCTTAACCCAGATGTCAGCCTTTCTTAAGAGTGAAGGTGGAATACTGGGAATGCAGGAAAAGTGCCAATTCAGAAATAAAGGAGATACTGAACCCAGCTTACTGGATGGTGCCTTGGGGTAAGATAGGAAGTTGTACTTAGCCTCATTGTAACAATTGAGTTCCATACTGAGTTTAAAAAGTACTGTTTTTTTTTTTTTTTTTTCTTTTTCAAAAATTTCAAGGAAACCTATCAGGACTATAAAAGTAAAATAAAAAATAATGGCAAATTAAGACCATTTGTACAACAGTTTCTACTGTTTTCCAAGCACATAGTAGAATTACATTTCCTAGTCACCCTTGGTTGGTTGAGGCCATTTAGTTCTGTCTAATGGCTTTAGATCAGAAGTGATTTGTATGTTACATTTAGTGCCAGAATAATACTCTATAGAGGTTTATTTTTCCCTCTTTCATGGTGATCAGCATTGATCTAGTTGGTGGCTTCTCATTCAGTCTTGGTTTCTGAGTTATTACCAGAAATAGAGCTTTCCTCCAAGACCACAGTGTAGCCCATTGAAATTTTAGAATTTATTTTCTGCAAAATAGCCTATTTTGATATACTTATCAAAACAGTATTTATGTCAAACCTTTTGATCTTTCTAATATGAGGTAAAAGTATCTTAATGTGTTAATTTGCATTTCTTTATGAGGAAAGTTTAGTTTCACGTTCTGGCACAATGCAGAGAGGACACTGAAGCTGTTGCCTTTGCCACTGCTACTACCAAAATTAATTCTGTCTGTGCATCTTACCACCACTCACTGAAGATCAGACATCCCATGGTGTACTCCTGGGTTATTATGTCTATAATACAGCTGACAAGAAGCCAAATATCTGCCCTTCTTTAGATTCACTTTTGTGAGGCAGCTTCTCACCCATCCTGAAATGACCTAAAAACTGTGATTCAAGCAGGGACATTACTCTAAGTCTGAGCTCATAAGTACAACAATTTCATTCTCCAAAAATGTTAAAGCATGAGAGAAAAGTGCTATCAGTCTTAACACCAGAAAAACGGGGACCTTATCCCAGGTCTCAGCATAGATTAGGTTTATACCAGCAAGAAGCAAGATTGTGACTACTAGACCAAGAATACATATTAAGTACCTTTCCTTGATCTTTTCTATTCTGGTAATCGGTATGGGAGGACAAGAATTAGAGAAACCAAAAAAGGTAATGTAGCTTCTCTACAATGATTCTATAAAGGAGGTTAGAGTTCCTGCAAAGTATCACTGCCCTCCCTAACTTCCACTACATTGTAACTGGAATCTTATAAAAAGGTTTAGATTTTTATCAAACCTAATTTTTTTACTTTACTTTCATTATTGTTGTATTACATGTATCCCATTTCCTCCCCACTGCTCACCTCTGCCCCACCCTCCCCATTGTCCCCTTCCACATTCAACCCCACACGTTGTCCATGTTCATGGACATCAATGCTAGTTCCTTGGGTAAACTGCTCCCCTTCTTCGCCTCTTCCTCCCTCCTTCCCCTCCCCTCTGCACATTGCAAGTCTGTTCCTTGTTTCCATACCTCTGGTTCTGTTTTGCATGTTTGTTTGTTTTATTCATTAGTTATCTGTATGGGGTGAGATAATATGGTATTTGTCTTTCACTGACTGGCTTATTTCACTAAGCATAATACGCTCCAGTTCCATCCATGTTGCTGCTAAAGGTAAGAGTTTCTTCTTTCTTTCTACTGTGTAGTATTCCATTGTCTAAATGTACCAAAGTTTTTTGATCCATTCATCCCATGATGGGCACTTAGTCTGTTTACAGTACTTGGCACTGCTATCAACATAGGTGTACATAGGTTCTTCTGAATTGGTGTTTCAGGGTTATTTAGGTATAAATCCTAGTAGTGGAATTGCTGGATCAATTTTTAGCTCCATTTTTAGTTTCTTGAGAAAATTACATCCTGTCTTCCATAGTGGCTGCACCAGTTTGCATTCCCACCAGCAGTGCACTAGGGTTCTCTTTTCTCCACATCCTTGCCAGCACTTGTTGTTTGTTGATTTGTTGATGATAGCCATTCTGACAGGTGTGAGATGGTATCTTATTGTGGTTTTAATTTGCATCTCTCTGATGCCAATGATGTTGAGCATTCTTTCATATGCCTTTAGGCTATTTGTAGTCCTCCTCAGAGAAGTGTCTGTACAGGACCTTTGTCCATTTTTTAAATTGGGTTATCTGTCACCCTGTTGTTGAGTCATCTAAGTTCTTTATATATTTTGGACAAACCCTTGTGTGAGGTTTTGTTGGCAAATATGTTTTCCCATACAACAAGTTCCCTTTGAATTTTGCTGGTGTTTAGCTGAACAGAAACTTTTCAGTTTGATATAGTCCCATTTGTTTATTTGTTCCTTTATTTCCTTTGCCCTTGGAGAAGTATCAGTGAAAATATTACTGTATGGAGTATCTGAAATTTTACTGCCTATGTTTTCTTCTAGGACTTTTATGTTATCATGGCTTGTGTTTAAGTCCTTTATCCATCTTGAGTTTATTCTGGTATATGGTGTAAGTTGGTGGTCTAGTTTTATTTACTTATTTTTGCATGCCCCTGTCCAGTTCTCTCAGCACTACTTGTTGAAGAGACTATTTTTACTCCATTTTATGTTCGTTCTCCCTTTGTTGGATATTAATTGACCATAGAGCCCTGGGTTTATTTCTGGGCTCTCTATTCTGTCCCATTGATCTATATGTCTATTCTTATGTTAGTATCAGACTGCTTTAATTTACAATAGTCTTGTAGTAAAGTTTGATGCCCGGTATTGTAATTCCTTCTACCTTGTTCTTCTTTTTCAAGATTGCTGTGGCTATTTGTGATCATTTTTGGCTCCATATAAATTTTTGGAGTATTTTTTCTGTATCTGTGAACTATGCCATTGGTATTTTAATAAGGATTGTGCTGAATCTATAATGGCTTTGGATAGTATGGACATTTTAATGATGTTAATTCTTTCCATCCATAAACATAGTATATGCTTCCATTTATCTGTATCTTCCTTAATTCCTTTCTTCAGCATTCTGTAGTTTCCTAGAACAGGTCTTTTACCTCCTTGGTTAAATTGACTCCTAAGTATTTTATTTTTCTTGTTGCTATGGCAAATGGGATTTGTTTTCTAGCATCTATCTCTGATGTTTCATTATTGGTATACAAAAGTACTTTTGATTTCTGAATATTGACTTTACATCAGCTATTTTGTTAAATTTGCTTATTAGGTTGAGTAGGTTTTTGGTGGAGTCTATTGGGTTTTATATGTACGCTATCATGCCATCTGATACTTCCTCCTTTCCAATTTTTAAAATCAATCATTTGACATTTACACTTATTAACTGAATTCCCCAAGGAGCCCTAGAACCTTTAGGGAAGAGTGGGAATTGGTACTGAAGATATCACTGAATCTTCACTGAATGCACTCTTTATGGGTACTTAAGGAGCTTATGTTCCCACACCCTGGGAGGGAGATTCCCTTTGAACTGGATAATTGTTTGTTATGGGTACTGTCTTTTGCATTGTAGGATGTGTAGTAGTATCCCTGGTACTCTCTTCCCAGCTGTGACTGCTAAAAGTGTCTTCAGATATTGTTAAATGAATAGGACTCTTTCTTTAACAAAATCAGATTTAGTTTAGGTAGGAAGAGTATGTTTGTCAATTCTGTGAGGCAGTCCGATGACTGAAGTGGCAATGAATGGGTAGCAAGGGTAGTAATAAAGTTGGATTTTATCCTGTAAAAATCATGAACATTTTTTTCCTTAACAAGGAAAATTTGGATGTTAGGGTTAAGAATAAAGGGATTGTGTTAGAATGATTAACAAGGATGTTTATAAGTATAATTATCGCTTAGATTGACAGCCAGCCAAAATTGGGCTATATTGAGAGCATAAAAATGATTTACTTT
Source organism: Noctilio leporinus (assembly GCA_004026585.1). Classification (NCBI taxonomy): domain Eukaryota; kingdom Metazoa; phylum Chordata; class Mammalia; order Chiroptera; family Noctilionidae; genus Noctilio; species Noctilio leporinus. Next base: position 49,346 of record PVIW01007129.1, on the reverse strand, counting down.
GAATAGACCATGGAGTAGCCATTATTTGTATGATGATACCCTGATAAAGATGTTTATTTTAACAATAACAATACTTTGAAATAATTTTTATTCTGTTTTCCACTTCTTTAGTTTATAGTTTTTATCTTTTAAGGAAACCAGTATTGCTTAAAGATGTGCTTTTTTGAATATATTTATATAAAATACACCAAGTATATTAAAACTGCATAATTATTTCCCAGTAAGTCTGTCTTTCCTAAACCTGTACCGATTTGAGCTCCACAAAGAGGTATATTTCATTTCCAGGATAAAGCGTTAGAAGTAGTCTTGATCTAATAGAAAAGTTTTAGTAGTTTTTATCTTAGTAGCACCGATTCTGGTTTTATGTTAATCTCATATCATCCTAATCTCTAGCCTTCTCTGTCTTTTTCCTAAGACAAATTGTGATTTGGTATAGTGATGAAAGAGCTCTGTTTCAGGCCTTACTTACCTATAAACTTGATCCTCAACCAGTATTTGTGGTCTGCCCTGAATATCTACAGTTAAACTTAGTCTGACTGACTTATGATTAGAGACAAAAATGTATGTAATACATTATTCCTTTGCCCTTTTCAGTTATTTATATTTAAATTGAGACTAGCTTCAGGATATATGCTACTCTGTTTGTAATCATGGGCTGACATTTCACTGGTTATACTTCCCAAAGATAAAGGTCTTGCTGCTGTATCTGCTTTATCATATAGATTTCAAATACAAATTGAGTTTACATGGGTATAATAAAAACTATATCTAGAAGAAAACTAAAATATTTGAAAAATAATTTTTACTTAAAGGTTAAAAATTTTAAGATATAGTAATTTTGCATGATCCTAAGTATCTTTATATAAAGCTTGAATTATTTCTGTACTAAAAACCAATTTGCTGTTACTGCTTTGTTCATTTTTTTCAAGGTTCAAGTTTTGGAATATCTGAGTTATGTGAAGCCAGTTCAGTGTGTGGCACAATATTTATCAAAGAATGATAAAATTATTATGAAACATAAGAGTACTATATCATCCCATAAGGAATAAATGAAAATAAGTAATTTCTGTCAGCAATTATACCTGAAAATTGTAACAGAATTTTACCTATGAAAGAATGAGGGACAACAGAACTTCACCTATGAAAGAGTGAGAAACAAATGTAATATAGTACTTGGGAGAAAGAGGCAGAGGATATGAGAAAGATCAAGACAAGTATTAACAAAGGAGGAATGCCAGCAGAAATAAGTAAACCAAGATGATTCTAGCATTCATAATTATATTCTAAGGGATACTGATCTCAATTTTTCCAGTGTATATGAGACCAAATAATTATAAAAGGTATAAATTATAGACTAATTAAGGCCCTGTTTGGACATGCATAGCCAAAATAAAATATGCTGCATATTCCATGAAGGTACATTTATTATGTTCACTACTATTTCCCCAGAACTTGGCACAGAAACTATTGTAGTACAGAGACAAGACAAGTATTTTTGAATTAAGTGAAATTTTAAAAGTGATGAAAGAATGACTTTAAGAAAATAGCTTTTGGGATAAAAGAAAATTTCCAGACTTTGATTATTTTTCCTATTTAGATAGCACAATTAAATGGCAGCATGTAAAAGAAGATATTTCTCCAGATGTAATCAATCTGCCAGAATTCAAGATGGGAACTTAAAGGAGACATTAATTAGGTGATTAATGTCTGTGCCCAATTAACTTTCAATCAATAGTAAAGCTCATTTGATATAATACAGAAACTATTTGGCTGGAAATGAAAATAAATCCCTTACATCTATAACTTTGTTGATGCCTCTCTACTGATACTGTTCCAAATATCTTGGTGATTATTTTCAATAGATCACTGAAGTTTTTTGTCTGTCTTCTCTATTTTGCCTGCCTTAATTTCTCCATAGCAATCAATGACTTCTAATGGCGAGTTTCTAATTTTTATCAACAACAAAACTAATTTATTAATTAACCCATTACTTGATTTGAGTTACTAAGAATGGGAACTTACCATATATCTGTATATCCTTAATAGACTATCGATTAAGGAATATATTTGTGTAAATTGTAATAGTCTATATAACACGTTGATTTCTGTAGCATTTTATCTGTTCTTCTGTACTGGCTCTACCTTGTAATTGTAGTTCTAGATATATTGTGAATTCCAGGGATGGTTAGCTAAACTTGTCATAAGCAGTAATGATGTATGTGAAAGTCTATTTGAAATGTGAGCTATGAATTCCTAATATTTTCTAATGTTTGAGTAAAATTGAAGGATTAGAAAATTATAGGTCAGTACTTCAAGATAAAAACCATGGAAGTTACATCTGTTAAACAGTATTTTTCAAATTATATTTTGTGAGCCCAGTAGGTAAATTTAAAAAATTGAAAAATAAAAGGAATAAAAAATATAAAATTATATCAGAAGCAAGTATTATTTTATGAAACTCTGCCTCATTTCTGTATTTTTGGTTCCTAATGTAACTTGTAATTTGATTGTGGGTAGCTAATAATATTGAGAGCTACTGACTCATACTAGTGATTCTCAAAATGTAGCACCCAGAGAATTGTATGAGAATTTTTGTTAAAAATGAGAGAGAGAGAGAAGAGGAGAGAGAAGGGAAGGGGAGCAGAAGATAAGAGAAGGATGCTGGCTCTGGCTGGTGGCACAGTGGATAAGGTACAGCCTTCGAACCCAAAGGTCACTGGTTTGATTCCCAGCCAGGGCACATAATGAGGTTGAAAGCCAGATCTCTGGCCAGGTCTGTAGGTGGAGGCAGATGAAAGGCAACCATACAATGATGTCTTTCTCTTCTTCTCTGCCTTTCTCCCTTCCCCTCTCTCTAAAAATAACAAATCTTAAAAAAAAAAAAAAAAAAAAAGAGAAGGATGCTAATTGCCTGTCTCTACCATATGAGATACTGAACCAGCAGAGTTGAGGTAAGGCCCAGGAACAAGCTGTATGAACAGACATTCCAGATGGCTCTAATGCAGGTGGTCTTTGTCATATTTTGAAAATCAGTACTCTTATGAAAATGGAGGAAAGAGATTATGAGGCTAGAGTTTTCTTCTATGGAAATAAAGGAAAATATTCTCTTCTGATTGTTATACTAAACCAAATATTTGGGAACAAAATTAAGTAGAACTAAATCATTGGATAATTTTTCACATTCAATATGTGAAAGTGATGTACAAAACTCAGTAATTAAGTTTAACTAATTCAACTGAATTTTCCAGTTACTTCAACCAAAAATTAAAGTCAGAGTAAGCTAAGAATGAAAATTTTATTTAGTATGATACACCACATTTCTTTCTAAATTTATTTTAGTCACCCATCCCAATATCCGTTTGCAAAAGCAGTTATTGCTTACCTCACCATAGCTGTAGCTGGGAACAGACACAATCTTAAAAATATTAATGATTATTCATCCACCATATCTACATTGTTCCTGGGGCCTCATGTTTTTTGTTTGGCTTTTAGTTGATTTTTATGTCTCACCTATATCATACCAATCTCTTTTCCTTGATTCGGGGATAGTTCTCTTAGGGTGAACCCATTCTCTGACTCCTGTCCATCAAGCATGCTAACTGGTACCACTCAGAAGCCTGATATATTTCTTATTTTTCCCCAAAATCTCAACCAATAAATTGAAGATCTATTTATTTTTGCTTAAACTCTCATATAAGAAACAGTGTTTGATACTACGTATAAATGAAAAACTATAATTCTAGCCAGATCCCATTAACAAAAAATTTATACCTGATTCTTGATAAATGATTAACCAAAAATACTCTCAAGAAGTAATCTTAAATAGTAATTTCCTACATTTACTTACTCTCTCATACCTGCTCCTGAAGAGATAATTTTTTAAAATTTTTGCTTATTTATCAATATGTAGATTGACAAGTTGTTAATTTCTCTTCCAAGATGGTAAGATTATATAGAAAAAACCCTAAGGAATCCCCGGTAATCAAGGGCTTTTTAAATAATTTTTTGAATTGTCATGCAAAACAGGCTAATGCTTCTCAATAAAAAATATGATCTACCTGATAAGCATCTGGACTCTGAGGTGCACAGGCCAGAGGCTGCAGAGACCTACGAGTTAGGGAGACAGTTCCAGAGACAATGGGCTGGTGAGCTGAAGTTGGCTCTGGGCAGGGGCTGCTCTGCCCAGAGAGGCGGCTCGGACTAAAGACAGCTTCAGGCTCCCGGTGACCCGATATCTGAGCAGCAAATAGTGTGGACAATAAGCGGAAACTTGGGAGGACTGAGGAGTGGAGCTCCTTCAGAGGAGGGACTAGTGAGAGCTGTGCTGCTGAGGCTGAGAGAGTGGGAACTTGGCTGCCAGAACCAGTGGTGCAGGAAAAGAGATCCATGGAGGGCAGCACCAGCAGGGAGCATGGGAGTGCACTGGTGTTGGCAGCATAAAAGCAGAGAACTGCACTGCCATGCCACCCTAGTGGAGAGGGCAGCTCAGAGCCTGAGCCCAAAGGGAGGACCCCTGACACAGTGCTGCACCCACCCCCACAGTTCTAGTCCTCACAGTTAATACATTTTAGGTAAATAGAGTTTATATTATAGTGTATCCCAAATCCCATATTTTACTTCTCCCTTCTCTCAATTCATTTAACTGCCTGAGTTCCTCCTCTTACTGTTGTTTTAAAGTCTACTTTTTCTCCTTCCATGGCTCATTCCCATTCCTCACTCTAAGTATTCCTGCCCTCCCCAGCCTCTTAAAATCATTGTGTGTGTGTGTGTGTGTGTGTGCTGTTAAGTGCTACACATTCTTTTTTGTGCTAAAAAAATACACTTTTCCTCTCTCCACCTTAACCAATCAGTGCTCATTGAGAATGGATAGGGAGGTAGGTGCAGCATCTTTACAAACTTAGTTATAAAACTAACTTAGTTATAAATCTAAAGGAAGTTTATAAATCACCTCTCTTTCCTCCAAACATCTTTTAATCGCTCTTTCTTTTTCCTTTATTTTTTTAACCTTGTGCTCCCACATAGGAATTATAGCTTATATGTTGTTGATAATTAAGGGAACAATCCATCAAGAAGATATAACCCTTATAAAAATAATTAATGGAGACTAAATAGCATGCTATGAAGTAATAAATGGGTTTATAGTGAGATCAAATAAGAAATCAATGAGTTTCTGGAAACAAATGAAAATGAATACACAACAGCCCAAAACCTATGGGACATAGCAAAGGCAGTCCTCAGTGGAGAAAGTTCATAGCAATACAGGCCTACCTAAAAAGGTTAGAAGAAGCTGATGTAAACAACCTATCCATAAAGCTGCAAGAACTAGAAGAGCAACAACAAACAAAACCCATAGTAAGTAGAAGGAAGGAAATTATCAAGATCAGAACATAATTAAATGGCATAGATATTAAAAGCACAATTCAAAGGATCAATAAATCCAGGAGCCGGTTCTTTGAAAAGATAAGCAAAATTGACAAGCCATTAATTAGACTCATGAAGGGAAAAAGAGAGAGGACCCAAATAAATTAAATGAGAAATGACAGGAGAAATCACAACTGATACCATGGAAACACAAAGGATTGTGAGAAATTACTACATAAAACTATATGACAAGAAATTTGAAAACCTATGTGAAATTGATAAATTTCTGGAAACATATAACCTGCCAAAACTGAATCAATAAGAAGCAGAAAGCCTGAATGTACCAATAACAGTTAGTGAAAGTGAAGAAGTAATCAAAAAACTCCCAGCACACAAAGGCCCCGGACAAGATGACTACACAGGTGAATTTTACCAAACATTTAGGGAAGAACTAACTCCTATCTTTCTCAACCTATTCCACAAAATCCAAGAAGAGAGAAGACTCCCAAACTCTTTTTATGAGGTCAGTGTTATTCTAATCCTAAAACCAGGTCAAGACACAACAAAGAAAGAAAACTACAGGCAAATCTCTGATGAACATAGATGCTAAAATTCTCAACAATATATTGGCAAATCAAATCTAGCAACAAATATATTAAAAAAAAAACAAAAAACATCCACCATGATCAAGTGGGATTCATCCCAGGGATGCAAAAATGGTATGACATTTGCAAATCAATAAATGTAATACACCACATAAACAAACTGAAAACAAAAACCACATGAGCATATCATTAATAGATGCTGAAAAAGCATTTGATAGAGTACCCTTTTATGATAAGAAAGCTCAGCAGAGTGGGAATAGAGGGAGCATACCTCAACATAATAAAGGCCACATACGAGAACCTGCAGCTAACATCATACTCCATGGGCAAAAACTGAAAGCCTTTCCCTTAAGATCAGGAACAAGACAAGAGTGTCCATTCTCTCCACTCCTATTCAACATAGTCTTGGAAGTTCTAACCACAACAATCAGACAAGAAAAAGGAATCAAAGGCATCCAAATTGAAAAGGAGGAAGTATAACTGTCATTATTTGCAGATAACATGATTGTGTACATACAAAACCCCATAAACTTCACCAAAAACTACTCGGCTTTTTAAGCAAATTTGGCAAATAGATAGATACGAAGTCAATATTCAGAAAGCAAAGCCATTTTTTACACCAACAATGAAACATCAGAGAAAGACCCTAGAAAACAAATTCCATTTACTATAGCAACAAAAAATAAATAAATAAAGTTCCTAGGAATAAATTTAACCAAAGAGATAAAACCCCTGTACTGGAAAATGACAGAACACTGAAGAAAGAAATTAAGGAAGAAACAAATAAATGGAAACATATACCATGTTCATGGATGGGAAGAATTAACATCATTAAAATGTCCATACTACCCAACGCCATTTATAGATTCAGTGCAATCTCAATTAAAATATCAATGTCATATTTCACACTTAGAACAAATACTTAAAAAATTTATATGGAGTCAAAAATGACCCTGAATAGCTACAACGATCTTGAGAAAGAGGAACAAAATTGGAAGAATCATAATACTGGATATCAAACTATATTACAAATTCATAGTAATCAAAACAGTTTGGTACTAGCATAAGAGCAGACAAATAGATGAATGGAACAGAATAGAGAGCCCAGATATAAACCCAGGTTTCCTTGGGCAACTAATGTTCTACAAAGGGGGAAAGAAGTTGAAATGGAGTGCAGATAACCTCTTCAACAAATGGTGTTGGGAGAACGGGACAGGGACATGCAAAAAAATAAAACTAGACCACCAATTTACACCATCTACCAGAATAGACTTGAGGTGGATAAAGGATTTAAACATAAGCAGTGCCACCATAAAAGTCCTAGAGAAAAACATAGGAAGTAAAATTTCAGATACCCTATATAGCAATATTTCTACCAATACTTCTCCAAGGGCAAAGGAAATAAAAGAACAAATAAATGGGACTACATCAAACTGAAAAGTTTCTGCTCAGCTAAAGAAAATATCAGAAAATTAAAAGGGAACCAACTGTATGGGAAAACATATTTCCCAGTGAAACTTCAGATGAGGGTTTGATCTCCAAAACATAAAGAACTTGTATGACTCTCAACACCAGGGAGTTAGCCCAATTGAAATATGGGCAAAGGAACTGAACAGACACTTTTCTGAGGAGGACATACAAAGAGTCCATAGGCATATGAAAGAATGCTCAGCATCACTAGCCATCAGAAAGATGCAAATTAAAACCACAGTGAGATACCACCTCAAACCTGTCAGAATGGCCATCATCAACAAATCAACAAACAAGTGCTGGCAAGGATGTGGAGAAAAGAGAACCCTAGTGCACTGCTGGTGGGAATGCAAACTGGTGCAGCCACTATGGAAGACAGGGTGGAATTTACCCAAAGAATCCTGAAATACCAATTCAGAAGAACCTGTGCATTTCTATGTTCATAGCAGCACTATTTACAAAGCCAAGTGCTGGAAACAGCCTAAGTGCTCTTCAGTGGATGAATGGATCAAAAAACCATGGCACATTTACACAGTGGAGTTCTATGCAGCAGAAAGAAGGATTTCTACCATTTGCAATAGCATGGATGGAACTGGAGAATATCATGCTTAGTGAAATAAGCTAGGCAGCAGAAGTTAAAAACCATATGGTTTTATTTAATATAGGAGACTAATGAAGAGAACAAGCAGAGGAGCAGAAAGGAATAAGAGACACGGGGAAAAAGAGACTGGTGACCAGGGGGAAGGGGGAGAAGGAAAAGTGGGGGAAGGGTTCAGTTGAGGAGCTAGTGTGAAAGACCCATGGTCATGGACAATGAGCCTGGGATTGACTGTGGGAGAGGGGACAGGGAGATGGGGCAAGGAAGAACAATGGGGTAATAATGAAACAATTGTAATACAACAATAAATAAAATCAATTTAAAAAAGGAAGAAGATGATATAGAACTGATTGGATATGTTCTATAAGTAGATATGTGAGTATCAATTATAATCCTTGAGATGGTGAAACATTTAAACAAGATTCTTGAGATGCCAAGATTATAATATTTAAGACAAAAATTATGTAAGAAGTTCTTTTTGCTAAGTAGATTAGGGGGTAACTTATATGAAAAAATGAAATATTTATATACTTTTGTACATGTAGGAATTCTATAATCTCATAGGAAGCCAGAATGCAGTTTTTCCCCTAAAGATAGACAACAGTATGATTGAAAATCACTCACAATATGATTTGGTCAAATAATATGGGTTAAGTACATAAAAGGATTCATTTTTATTTATTCAGTACACATTATTGATCATTTATTAAATAGGTCCTGTTCAAAATGCCAATATTAAAAATATGGGGAATTTTGTTGGACTGTGTTTTATAATGCTCACAGTTTTTTTTTTGCAAAAATTAGAGCACTGTTAACAGTGGAAAATGTATTCATTTATCCCACATGGGGTTGTAATTTAAAAACTAACTGTTCAAGATGATTTTATTTTTGTATGTGTATGAGTATACAGTTTTTTGTATACATGTATTTCATTAAATTTATATCAGATTTCACTATTAGTAGTTAATATGCTTTTTCTCCATAATGAAATATTAATAATATGCATTAACTTTCTAAATAAATGATAATGATCTTAGATTAAGTTTAAATTATTTTTAAATTTTTTACTTTAATAGAAATTTGGTCATGTCCAAATTTTTTAAAGAATACTCAAATATGTTAAAATAAAGATTGTGAAAACTATTAATAACCACATTGTTATAAAAATATTTAAACTTTCATATTTTTAAAGTTTAATTTGAACATTTGATTGACACTTTACTATGTTACATTATCCCAAATCACTTTTTTTAATGTTCAGGAATTATTTGAAATGGGCTAAATTAGTTATGTTTACATTCTTTAGAAATAAAGTATTTTTATGCTAGAGCAGATTGCATTTTTTTCCCTTATTCTTAGATCATCTGAAGAGTTCTACTGTTTTTTTTTCATTTAATTTTATTGTTGTTGTATTACATCCATCCCCTTTTTACTCCCTGTCACCTTCCTTGCCCACACACTCTATTATTTTTTATAAAAATTTTATCCAATTTAGATGCATATGAAAATGTTGGGGTCCAGACATTTATAAGTAACATACTCTAATTTTCATCTTTGCGCACACACAATAACTTTTCTCAGAAGAATTTTGTAAAAGAGTGAATATTTTATAGGAGGAAATATATGCTAATCAGAAGTTAGAACTGTCTTCTTGAACAGCTTTCAAAGCTGTAAATCAGACATGAAGTAAAGAAGACATGAAGTTTAGCTTTCCAACAGGCTTAATGCAGAAATTGTGGACTAAATACAAATGCCAGTAGCCCCTTATGTCATAAAATTTGTTCATTGCATTGGTCTAGTTGTTCAGATTAGGTGTGAATTATAAAATTCAAATGTAAATGCTTAAAAAATGCCAATTTAAATATTTTTTATGTAGAATTACGTTTAATTCTCACTGAGAATTTAATTTCCTACTGTAAGAGACTAGGCAGTAAAGTGGGATTCCTTATAAAGTCCATTAAATTTAAAATCAAGTTCCATGTTTTTTATTTCTATAATTCAAAACAAAATTAATGTAATTATTTTATTTATTTTATGTGAGGAAAAGGGCTGTGTAAAATTATGTAAACTTTTACGCCTTCTGTTAATTTTTTATAGCTCCTATTAACTCTTCTAAATGAAAAACTAAAAGTGCAGGATTCTTCTTAAATCTCATATCTTAGAAAGCACTTTATTTCTTTTAGTCTTGCACTACATGCTGCTCTATTTCTTTCTCTCTTAAACTTTCCTGTTCTCTTTACAAGATCAGAAGAGCCTTGCATAATGGTTAGGTACTTTGGTTGTAAAGCGAGACAGTCTAGTATTAAATTAAAAAGATTGTGCCTCTTATTATAAGCTTTGCTTTCTGGAGTACATTTATTTCTTTACCTCTTTAAGACTTTTTTTTTTTTTTTTAATTTTAGAGAGCAGGGAAGGAGGGAAAAAGATATGGTGAGAAATGTTGATGTGAAAGACAAACATCAATTGGTTGCCTCTCTTATGTCCCTGGGAACAAACCCACAACCCAGGCATATGCCCTAACTGGGAATTGAACCTGCTACCTTTCACTTGCAGATGACACCCAACCAACTGAGCCAGATTGGCTAGGGCAGGATTTTGTTTTGTTAACTGGTAAAGGGAAGATCATAATAGGGACTTTAAAAATAATGTTTCAAATAAATAGTAACTAAGATAATGCATGTAGAACTTATTTATCTAAGTCTTGGAAACATAGGAATCATTCAACATATATTAGTTTAAATTATTATCTTGCAATGCAGGATTTGAAAATGAGACTTGTAAATTAAGCTGAAAATTTAAAGCCAAGAGCAATATATAGCTACCAATAACTACCTATCCTAAAGTGAATTACTATATGACTTCTGCTGCAACTCATTGCTTTAAAAGTTTTTAAAACCTATCTTTTTACCGTTAGATATGACCAGTTTCAAATAATATAAGTTACTAAATTTGGAGACATTGGAAGGAATTGCATTTTAGGGTGGACAAGGGATGCTTTAGTTCAGGAGATAGTAAAGAGGGCAACTCAAAGGTTAAATACATGCTCATTATTTCGTTTTAAAGATTTTATTTATTATTTTTCGAGAAAAGGGGAGGGAGAAAGGCAGAAAGGGGGAGAGACATCAATGTATGGTTGCCTTTCAGCCATGGACCTGGCTGGAGACCTGGCTTGCAACCTGATTATGTGCCCTGGCTGAGAATTGAACCAGCAACCTTTGGGTTTGCAGGCTGGTGTGCCTATCCACAGAGCCACCAGCCATGGGTGTGCTCATTATTTGGGGAACATTAAGGGTGGTAAAAGAGTCTGTGACTAGGTGGCCCGAAATAGGAGAGCAGAGGCAGATATAGGACTGCACCAGAAGGGAACTCCATAAAGTAGTGCATGGGGTTCAAATGTGTGTATTTGCATATTCCAAATGTGGGCCATTATGAAAGGAACTGTCCAGGAATCCTTTAGAAAGGGTACTGCCAAAGCCAGATCAAGACTGAAACAGTCATGAAAAACTGTACTCTCAACCTAATCACTGCTTGATGATGGTGAGTCAGAAATAATAGTCAGTGAATGAAAGATTATGAGGAGAATCTAAACATGTATCCCTTCCATACTTCAAGCTTCCAGGCTTTAAGCAAAATTGATGCAAAAGTGGAAAGTTGTATAAATTTTGAAATTTGGTTATTTTCTTGAACTAAATACTAAAAAGTTTTGAAATAGAACATGGTATGACTAAAAAGGAAGGGCAAAATAATGTTACCTACCTGAAATTTCATTGGAGGATAATAAAAGTAGCTCACAGAGAATTTTTGAAGGGAGGATGACAGAATTAAAATCAAATAAAAATATATTAAATAAATACCTGAATAAAAATAAAGTACAATTCTTTCAATAAAATTATCACAGTATAATCAAATATGCCCTTTAACAACTATATGACCTAGTTACAGGAGAGATACATATTTTGACTCCCTCTGGAAGCATGAATGCTAGTTATGGCAAATAAATTTTATGGTGTAATAGAAAAAGCACTATACTTCATGACAGATACAGAGTTTATTATGGTGGTAATACTAACTACCTGAGTGATTCTTAGTAAGTCTTCTAATATTTCTGGGTCCTATATTCCTCATCTATAATATGAAGTTATCTATAAATAATATAAACTGATATGGCAAGTTTTTAATATTAAGCAAATATTGGCTGGACATACTGAGTATATTTAAAGGAGGGAGGGTTCACTGGCTTTGATCAGTTGGGGGAATTTTTTATACCAAGGCTACCATCATTTCTTGTTCAACTCTTAATTGTTGCCTTCTGATAGGTCAGTCATTTTGCTAAGGTACTAGAAAAAAAGTTGGTAAGCAAGCTGACTGAGGTCCCTAAACTCATGAAACTTAGACTCCTCTAGGAGATAAATGATTGGCTAGTTACAGTCAAGTCATGCTTTTTGGCTATGGAACATGAATTGGTTTAGGAGCTCATTTAAACATGACACTTCCCCACTGTTATGATAAAGCTATCAGAAGAGCCTTCCAAGTAATGTCATGAAAGCTGAGACCTTCAGTGATTTGCTAATCGCCAAGATGCCAGAATATTAGTTTGTGAGAAGGCTAAAAGAGTTTGGTGTTATGAAGTATTTGAAATACTTTCAGTGTGTCCTGAACCTCTGGGATGGAATGCTTAGAAAAAAGACTTGAGAGGTGAATGTCAAGATAGTATAGGGAAATGGAAGCATAATGCTAGTCACTTGAGATTTGCTAAGAACTTTTGTTGAATTTAGGTAATAATGGAGAAGACACCATTATTAAGAGAAATATAAGTAAAAGTCTTGATGAATAAATACATACTTGTAAATTGTGGGTTTTTTAATTGCCCAAAATTTTAGCTTAGTTTTATCATCATTTATCATGATTAAAACATTTCATTATAATGTGTGACAACTTGGAGTTTACCTGCAGAAACTTGGAGTATTAATCTTCTAGAAGTAAACAGACGTTCCAGCTCTTATAAACAGTGGTCCAATACTAGAATAAGAGGGTGTTCAATGGAGTTTACTCTTTTGGACAGAATAAATTCATAATGGTTTCTTAAGTCATTCAGTTTTACAAGTTTGTGTCAGTTTCCTAAATATTATCAGCCACCCTATTTTATGGTATAGTACATTACTTAGTTTATGGAGTATCTCACACGTCTCTAAAAACACTTCCTAATGCAAAATGGTTTGATCTCCATGAATCTGTTTCCCTTTGTTCCACATTTATTTGATATACCTTATACAGTTCTTATATTTACTAAGTACCCAATAGCTGGTTGACAAAGGTGATGATGAGGATGCAAATGGCTGTGTCTGTTTGGTGTTTCTCATGTCAGTATATTGCTAATCTGTGTTGGGCCTTAGAATTACTCATTTAATACATTTCTTTTACAGTTACTTTATGGGATTTCTTTATTAAAACTTTTAATATATCATTTCTTTGTAAATAAGATGATTAGGAGATATCATTACCATTATAATAGATATATGAGATCATTGTCATTGATACTATAGTTAGAGTAACCTACATCTTGTTGATTTATTATCAATTTGGCTACCCTGCTTAGAAAGGAGAGGACCCTTTCTTTAGTAATAATGTGAAGTATTTACTCCAGTGGGGCTCCAAACTTACCTATATTTATAATTTGCTCCCTTATTCACAAAGACATGTCATCAAAATTTGTAACTATTTCCTAGAACAATAGTAGGTATGGAGATTTATTAATATATGTATTCTCTAATAAAAAATGACTACTGAAAGTTTGAATTTATGTGAAACCTAACAAATAGGAGCTCTATGAAAGGTATCACTCTGGTCACTGCAAGATGAAAGTATCCCATCAGTAAGATCCCTATATTTAACTTCAAAGATGTTGTAGCCACATTTATAGATCTTTTTAAGTGCTTTTCAAAACCATCTAATGTTCCTTTTCTTAGCCATTCTCCACCTTCAGGGGCCATAATACATTGACTGTTTTTTCTGTCAAGAGCACTGATTTATTTTATTCTGGGTACATGGTTCTTGTTGATAGGTAATTTTTCCCATATATTTGATTTTTTCTTTTATATTTCATATATTTATATATTATGTGTAAAACTGTAGTTGTATATAAATTTATATATAATTATATAGTTGTATTTGTGTTTATAAAACTAATATGAAAATATATGCCTATTTTAAAATAATTTATTTTGTATATAAAATCTCCCCTACTAGGCTCCCATTGAGATTTCTGCCTAAGTACTTGAAGCTCCTGAAACATTATAATTTTACTTCAATAGTCTTTTTCTTCACTTTTTTCTTCTCCATTGGATCAGGATTTCAGGATTATTAGCTATGCCAGTCCTTTAACTTTGTTCTAGTAACTTCTTTTGGTTCAATCAGATAAAAAGCACAAGTTCTCTTATTATCTATTTCATTTGGAACAATGAATTTGTAATAAGAGCATCTGAAATCATGCCTCTCTATAATTTCTTCTTTTTAGTACTTTGTAGCTACTGAGTATACTGAACAGTATACTGAAGGTATACTGTTTTGTTTTTTGTTTGTTTCTGTGCTCTGGGTTATCTATTTTTATCAACATTTTGAGCTGTTGGTTAACTGTGGAGTTATATTTATCTGGTTATTCTAAATTTCTCACCTGCTGATTTTCATTTTGTTATTCCATTCAATTACAGATTTTTAAAAAATATTTAATCTTTGAAAAGAGTGTAGAGATTCTGGTTTTCAAGGAATTTAGAGTCTATGGCAGAAAAGCAATTACATAAAGAAATACAAATAAATACATACATTGGGGTAAAGTAAGTAATTACTATTAGTGAAATATGTACACATTTCATTGGGGCATAAGAGTAAAAGCATCTGCATTGATCAGGGGTAAATTAGGTTATGTTCTATAAAAAAATCATATTTTAGCTCAGCCATAAGTGATGACCAGGAGTCTTCTTGCAGGCAGCAGAATGAGAGTATTCCAAAAATCAGATTTGTATTTCAGGCACATCAAAAGGGATGACATGAAATGTGAAATGATGAGAGGACAAAGTGAGCTTGAGGATTACCAGTATATCTGAGTAATGTAGGGTGGGGCTGGGGTACAGCAGATGAAGAAGAAGAAAAATAACAGGTAAATGGGACCAACACAAGGTGTCTTGTTTTAGTGGAAAGGAATTTAGAGTGTACATTGTTAGGCAACAATTGTCATACTGTGTTTTCTTGAACATTTTGCGATAGAATGTTAGTACATATTCAGTGGGAAAGAGGTTTTAGAGCCAAAAATGTAAGGGTAATACTGGGTTAAAAATAAAGAAGTGTCTTATTTCACATCTTCCCCAGTTCATTATTATATAGTTCACATCAGGAGTCGAAATGGACCATAAAGAATAGTTCAGGTCTATCTAATCTTAACTCCTCTTTTAGAGGCTTTCTAAGAGCCTGGAATTTAAATTAGATTTATGGCAATTCTTATGATATATAGTTATATATTTATTTTATAGTTCCTAGGGTTTTTTTGTTTTCATCTTAGCTTATATTTACCTTGAAGGTTAGGATTATGTTTATTTTGATTCTGCTTTATACTCAGAATCTGATATAATGCTTAATATATACATACTTTATGAAGAAACAAATGTGCATTTTTAACAACTATTTTAGGAGAATTTTAAAAGTGGTATGGGGAAGCACTAAGGGTTTTGAAAAAGAGAATAGGAAGATCAGATTTGTATTTCAGGCATATCAGTGAGGCTGCATTAAATAAGAGGACCAAGACCAAAGGATCCTTGTCTTGGATCCAGTTAAGAGGTGGAATAGGGTGAGAACAGAAAAAGATGATAGATTTGAATATGATTCCAAAAGTTCAGTGAATTAGTTATTTATTGCCATTGTAACAACCACAAATTTAGCAGTTTAAAGAACATAAATTTATTCTTACAGTTTTGTGGGTTGAAAATATGATAAGTCTCCCTAACTAAAGTCAGTGTTCAGTGGGATTGTATTCCTTTCTGGAGGCTCTAGAGATGAGCCCATTTCTTTGCCCTTTTCATTTTCTGGAGGTTACCCACATTTCCTGGCTAATGACTGCTTTCCCTCACCTTTAGGCCAGCACTGCTGCACCTCTCTGTACCTTTCTTTTGTTAGTCATATCTTCCTCCGATTCTTTTTGCTGCTTTTAAGAACTGGATGAACTAGAGTAGTCTTCTTATTTTAAGATAAAATGTTTATAAATCTTAATTCCATCTGCATCCTTAATTCCTCTTTGTCATGTAGCATAGCATATTCACAAATTCCCAGGATTATAACATGAACAATATTGATGGCCAATATTCTGCCTACAATGTCCAGTTTTCAAATTGATAGGTGATGAGTGAGGGATGAGTCAAGGATCCAATAAAGGTTCCAATAAAGGTTTGTGCATCTGAGCACATGGTGGGTACTAGTAACTGAAATAGGGAAAGGAAAATTTAGTGGGAAAAGAATGAGTTAAGATGCAGACTTCTTAAGTTCGAGGAGGTGTGTTAAAGGAGGTGATTGAGAGGAGTAAACCCATGATCTGGACCCAGGCAAAAGGGGGCTCTTCTCTCTCACCCCTGTCCTTGGAATGTACAGCTCTGCCCACCATTCTCACATTGGAAGCTATTCCGAGAATGTAGCCTTGGAAGGGAAAGGTATTGTTGATAGTATCTGGATGGTATATGTGATAAACCCAGTGGAAGCCTCTATGTAAACATAAATTTCTGGCAGATGGGTGTGGAGATCTCATTTTGTGCAGCCCATGATGATCCTGTTATGTAAGTTCCCTTATTGAATCTGCCACCTGACAACAATCTGAGTGGCCTGTCTCTTTCTTCAGTCTATTCTTGGCCCTCTGTGTACAGGGCCAGTTTGCAAACCAACAAGGGGCCTCTGAGTTATTTCTGAAGTTCAAGAGAAATTTATGCTGGAGATACTGTCCGGGAGATGGACAGCATTAAAATAAAGTTGATGCCCTGGCTGGTAGCACAGTGGGTAAGACGCCGGCCTGCGAACCCAAAGGTCGAAGGTTCGATTCCCCAGCCAGGGCACATAAGCAGGTTGCAAGCCAGGTCTCCAGTCAGGTCTGTGGCTGGAGGCAGGTGAAATGCAACCATACATTGATGTCTCTCTCCCTCTCTGCCTCTCTCCTTTCCCCTCTTTCTAAAAATAATGATGAAATAAAATCTTTTAAAAATAAATAAATAAATAAATAAAATAAAGTTGACCACTTCAACTCCCTACCCTTTCCAAACTGATAAGTTTTATCTGAAAAGTGTGAAGTGTATGAATGTGCATTATTTGAAATATGGCAGTTTTACATTATATGATGAAATAAAGGCATCGAGTCATTGACTCAGGAACAAACTATTACTATTAAGTTGACCAGCACCTATTTGCATGATGATTAAATGTAATGTGATAACCTGGGATAAATAAAGGACCTTGGGTAAAACTAAAGAAATCCAAATAAAGTTCATCATAAATCAAAAAAAGAAATCAGATGTTTTCAGTGTTTTATTCTTCTCATTCTTCATCAATAAAAATAAGACCTACAATGAGTTTATTTCTATAAAGAACAACCTAAGACAGAAACAAGCTGGCCAACCAAATGTGAACCAAATCCCTAAAAGTGTAGATTATTTTTTAAAAGATTTTATTTATTATTATTTTCAGAGAGAAGGGCAGAGAGGGAGAAAGAAAGGAAGAGAAACATTAGTGTATAGTTGCCTTTCCCCTAGCTCTAGCTATGGAACTGGCAGGAGACCTGGCTTGCAGCCTGGTTATGTACTTTGACTGGGAATTGAACCAGCAACCTTTGGGTTTGCAGGCCAGCAGCAATCCACTGAATCACACCAGCCAGGGTAGATTCTTTTCAAAATTATGTGGCATGGTCAGAAAATATTACTCTCTGTCCTTATTTGGGACTATAAAATCAGCTCAGTAATTGGGCTTCATTTTATTCACATATAAGAATCCTTGGAAAAATGTATACTATTTGTGATTAAAGAGATTGTATGGCTAGAACTAATTTTCTTTTTAAATATAAAAAATTAGGTATTTCAAAATTTAGCCAGTAACACATAGGTTTTAACTATGGAAACAACAATATGCCTTGTACATAATGTTCAAAATGGTAATAATTCTTATTAAGTAGAAATCTTACTGTTTTTTTAGCACCATTCAAAGTTAAAAGCTTTAAAATTATTTATTCCTTAAATATAAATAGATATAGAAGGTATAAGAAAGTAAAACAGGGTTACTTTTTCCCAGTAATTTAGTGTTTTGCAAGAAACCCTTAATTTATAATTTGGTTTCTTGAATGTGTTTACCTGCAAGGAAGAAAATTCCCTGGAGAGGCAAATCATCAGTGAATAGTCCTTTTTGTTTATAAATTAGTCCTCTGAATGCCTGATAAGGAAAAATTAGTCCCATGAAATATGATTACTTTTCCATGGAAGAACAAAAATTGAGCTTTTTCAGCTATAAAAACTCAGGATGGAATATGAATCCTGATGACTTCACCAAAAGTGTTTCTTAACATTTCATCCATGTATTTGGTAATCAGTTAATTAAAACTGATCAATGTCTTAATGGGGGCCTGCATCTACTTGCTTTTTTTTAATTATATTTCATTGTTTATGCTGTTACAGTAGTACCAAGTTTTCCTCCTTTGCCCCACCCCAGTCAACCTCCCTACTCCTGAAAGCAACCCCTACACCATTATCCATATTCATGAGTCATGCATATATACTCTATTCCCTATGCTTTACATCTCTAAGACTATCCTGTAACTACCAGTTTGTGTTCCTTAATCCTTTTACCTTTGTTGCCCATCTCCCACGAACCCCCTCCTATCTGGCAACCATCAAAACCTCTGTATATATGATTTGGTTTCTGTTCTGCTTGTATATTCTGATTTTTAGATTCAATTGTTGATAGATATGTATTTATTGCCATTTTATTGTTTGTATTTTTGTTTTGTTTTTCTTCTCCCTCTCTTCCTTCTTCTCTCCTTCTTCTTCTCCTCATACTCCTCCTCCACCCCTTTCTCCTTTTTTCAAGGAGAACCTTCAGCATTTTCTATTATACTGGTTTGGTGGGGCTGAATACCTTTAGCTTTTTCTTGTCTGAAAACTTCTTTATCTGTCCTTCAGTTCTAAATAATAGCTTTGCTTGGTAGAGTAATCTTGGTTGTAGGTCCTTGCTTTTCATCACTTTGAATATTTCTTGCCAATCTCTTTTAGCATGCACGGTTTCTTTTGAGAAATCAGTTCCCTTGTAGGTAACTACTGCTTTCCTGTTGCTGCTTTCAAGATTCTCTCTTTGTCTTTAACCTTTGCATTTTAATTATAATGTATCTTAGTGTGGATATTTTTGGGTTCATCTTGTTTGGGTCTCTGGGTTTCCTGGAATTGTATGTCTATTTCTTTCAGCAAGTTAGAGAAGTATTCTGTCATTATTTTTTCAAAAAGGTTTCCAATTTCTTTCTTTCTTCTTCTTTTGACACCCCCATGATGCAAATATGTTACATTTGAAGTTGTCCCAGATGCTCCTTACACTATCCTCATATTTTGGATTTTTTTCCTTCTTGCTATTATAAGTGGTTGTTTTTTGCTTCCTTATATTCCAAATCACTGATTTGATTCTCAGCTTCATCCATTCTACTGTTATTTCCTGTAAATTATTTTTTATTTCAATTAGTATATCCTTTGTTTCTGACTGGATATTTTTATGCCCTAAGTTCATTGAGCATCATTATAATCAGTGTTTTGAACTCTGCATCTACTAGATTGCTTTGGTCTGTTTGTTTAGTTCTTTTTCTGGAGTTTTTTCCTGTTCTTTCATTTGGGCTATGTTTCTTTGCCTCTTCATTTTTTGAAGCCTTCCTGTGTTTGTTTCTATGTATTAGGTAGAGCTGCTACTACTCCCATGCTTGGTAGAGTGGCCTAATGTATTAGGTATCTCGTAGGGTCCAGTGGCACAGCCTCCCCTATTAGCCAAGCTGGGTACTCAAGGTGCCTACCATGTGTGCTGTGTACATCCTTCTGCATTCACACAACATGAGCTACAAAGTGACCTGCAAATGCTGCGATTTGTGCTGGGCTGGGAGGTACCCAGGCCAGGCTAACCTGTGAACCTAGGCCGGCTGCTGCTAGGCCCAGGCCTGGAACAACTTACTGAGAGATACATGGGTCACTGAAACCTGATGCTACTTGATTGAGAGAGTTTAGGAAAATCTTAAGCATGGGCCAAAATAAACTATTCATATAGAAAAGTCACTGGAAACAGTTTGATTAGACCTGAAAGCTGGGTAACATAGGGTTTCAGGGAATTACTAGGGTGGGGAAATCAGTGTGAATCAAGTTGATGGAGTCTTGGATATGGAGTCTGCCTTCTGGCTCTGTGACTCTGTGGGAGGATGGTTCAGAAAAAGAACAATGTCTTCTGCTGGCGCTCCTGTCTGGGAGAAATTTGCCCCCCAGTTCTTGCGCTGATGCCACACAGTTCACTTCCTCTTTGTATGTCTCTGATGTCTTTCAATATGATGCCCCAACACCAGAACTCAGATGGTGTGAGTCTGAATAAGTTTATGCATGGACCTTTTAAGAGGAATTGCCTGTGATTCCAGAAGTTCCTAACTTCCAAGCCTCAATCCTTGCTGTAGTTTTTTTTTTTTTCCATCAAGAAGTTGTAGAGACTTATCTTCCTGGCACTGGAACCTTAGGCTGGAGGACCTAATATAGGGCTGGTAGCCTTAACTATTGAGATATTCCTCTCTATTTTCACCAGCCACATGTTGGTGGGAGACCAGCTTGTTCCACATCTCCATCTCTCCTACCAGTCTTAACATGGTATCTGCTTTAATTCCATAGTTGTAGGACTGCCATTCATCTCAATTTATTTTTTTTATTATTTTTTTTCTTTCTTTTTTTTTAAAAATTTTATTGTTGTTGTATTACATCTATCCCCTTTTTGCTCCCCTCTGTCCCCCTCCCCACCCACCCATTCCCCCCAAAGTCAATCCCACCTGTTGTCCATGTCCATGGTTCCTTTACACTAGGTTCTTGTCTAAGCTGCTCCCCTTCTTTGCCTCTACCTCTCATCTCAATTTCTGATGCTTCTGAATGATGGTTATTCTATAGCTTAGTTGTAATTTTTTAAATTTAATTTTATTGTTGTATTGCATCCATCCCCTTTTTACTCCCCTCTGTCCCCTTCCCTACCTACCACTCCCCCACAAAGTCAATCCCATTTATTGTAATTTTAATGTGGTTGTGTGATGAATTGTTCTGTGTTTACCTATGGTGCCATCTTGACCAGAAGTGCATCTGCTTTTTCAATGCTTAATTATACTTGGGAAACCTGTGTTGGATAAAATATTCTTCATTTGCCTAAATAATAAAATGTCATTATCATCTCCATTGCATTTACTTTATTGCATAAGATCCTAGTGAAAAACACTTTGACAATGGCATTTAATGACTTGTCTCCCCTAAAGGATAATGCCTGTATTTTATTTTGTTTTCCTCTTTTATTTATTAATTTTTTGCCAACAATAAAGCTTCCATCTGTCATTCTTTTCTATATACAGCAGCCATGCCATTCTTGGCATGGGTCACATTTGTAAATGCTTCATTTGTGAATCATTCCTTCTCTTGACTCTTCTGCAGCACAGAAATATTCCACAAAAGATCAGTTGTTTTGCAGTTCGTGTGTCTTCCAATCTGGCATTATATTTGTTCTGTCATTAGCTCTATAGTTTCTAGTAGGAAGTTGTCCTACAGAATTCTTATAATTTTATCAAATAATTAAACTAAAAGCTATTTAATGTGTAAATGATACAATTGGTTGCCTTCATATTTTTATCTTCACATTTTTTCCCATTATTTTCATTAGACTACTCTAATTCCACAGACAATACTTCTTAAACCAAAATCTTTAGTACAATCCAATTTAGCAATTCAGAAAACAACACATTGTTTGGACAGTCAAGAATGTTCAAATTATAGTAAAATAATTAGAAAATTACATTTTTATTTAAAGTATTCTTTTTATAATATCTCAGAAATGTATATTATTGTATGAACAGATTAAGTTTCATGATCTGAAAACTGTTGAAATCTTAAGTGTTTATGAGCAGTTTAGTCAGTTGCTTTACTAAAGAGTCTTCAGCATTGGCAATTTTGAATCTACCTATTTTAGAGACTAAAGGAGCTGGAGTATGGTTAATATTTTTGGAATCAGTTTGAGGGTGGGGTTGGTGGGAATCTAAAAAAATATAACATTGTCCTTAGATTTCTCTCTCTTTTTTAATCTTTTAATTTTTTTAAAGATTTTATTTCATTATTTTTAGAGAGAGGGGAAAGGAGAGAGGCAGAGAGGGAGAGAGACATCAATGTATGGTTGAGTTTCACATGCCTCCAGCCACAGACCTGACTGGAGACCTGATTTGCAACCTGCTTATGTGCCCTGGCTGGGGAATCGAACCTTCGACCTTTGGGTTCGCAGGCTGGCGCCTTATCCATTGTGCTACCAATCAGGGCTAGATCTCTCTTGAAGACTTTTTAGTCATTTGATTAAGAAGAGCAACTCGAAGGGTAAAGAAGGTACAATCATCACTCATAATAAAATAAGCATGCTTTCATTTGTGATTCCTATTATGATATACTAAGCAATGCTAACCTGGAAGAATGGCTAACAAGACCAGAGATAGTGACAGCAAGAATGGAGTAATTAATTACTAAGACTTACAGAATTACTCTGTTTAGGGCAGAGCAACTACAAACAATTGGTAGAATTAGAATGATGATTTGGTCAAGTTTACACAAATATGTGATACTAGGGCCATTAAAAAAAAAATAGAAAAAGATATAAATCTAAAACAAGGACTAATTTCTTTGGATATAAAATTTGGAGTTTTACAAATTATCTTTCAGTATATTTCTGTGAAGAATTGCCTGTGTGGGGTGATTTTAGATATGCTAAGAAAGAGTGCCAAGTCACTGTCACCTGAAGGATGCTACCATTCAAATTTAACTTGGATAAATAAATAATTCAGGAATAGATAAGAAATAAGTATTCTTAAGCACATCTTGGTGCTATTTTAGTTAAGATGTTTTCTGAATTTGATGGATGCTTTCAGTGGGGCAGCAGGTAAGAAGGGATCATTTGAACACTGTGCATGGTCACAGATGGGGATGGATGCAGACCCTAGACTGACAGCAGGCAGTCTGAGGGCATTCCTTGCTAAAAAGTTGGGGCCAGAGTGGAGCAGAGAAAAAGACTCCAAAAGGTACAAAAAATGTCTTCTCACAGTCTGTTCTGTGTTCAAAACAAATGCCTACTTGGATTTTATTTTTCCTAAACACCACTTTGTCCTACATTTCAGAAATATCATGTGAATGAATACTTTTTGACCTTCTCCATTACAAACTAAGCACAATGGACATTTAAATTTCATCCAGTGCCTTCCTTCCCATTAAGTTTGCACTGGTTTTTCAAATGTTGCTTAAGAATTTTTTTTTCTAAGACATGATTTTCTTGGCTACTTTTCATTCACTTCATTCAATTTATTCATTTTATTCAACACATACACAAACATCCCAATACATACTTCTTGAGCTCATACTAAATTGGCAGAGCTAATTTTTAAATTCAAGTAATATTGGTAATTGTACTTTGATTTGACCATAATTTCAATGGACAAAAGGAGAATATTGTCCTTTCCAAGTTAGTATGTATTTTTTTTTTCAAAATTATGACAAGGCAATAACATGTTTACTTGATAATTTTTTATTTCTGATAACTAAGCATAAATTAAATGCTTCTGATAATATGTACCTCAATTTTTTAATCTCCTGCTCTAAGTGAAATCCTGCCTATCCTGATAAATTTAGCAGAAATTTCTTAAATTTGGGATATTTTGGAGAGGATCCTTGAGGCAGAAAATTATTGTTTCCCTTCCTGTTGACTCCTAGGATGTGTTTCTACAATCTAGTCATTCCTTGGCACTTCTATAGAAACTGAGATAAGTGGTCCAATTACTGACAGTTTTGATGGTGATGTTGATGTGCTATTGGATGTCTGCCCTTTTGAAACAGCAATTTAATCCCACACAGTCCACTAAATAACTGCAGCTTTTCCTCATCTGCATCCTCTAAACAAGTCATTTTAATCTGTTTTGCTATTTTTACATGTTTGAATAAACTAGCATGTGGGTTGATACAAAAATTCTAACAGTGGGAGTGAAAATATGATACCAGTTACTCCTTGAGGATAAACATTGTATTTTATAAATAGCTTTATATATCTTAAAATATAACAGTGGTTCAATAAATGTTTATTGAAGTATATCAAAATGTCTTAATGTAAAATCCAGTTACATTTTTGTGACTCTAACTCTATATGTCTATAATGAAGGGGAAAAACTATTTTCATTATACCCATGTAAGTATAATAGAAAAAGAAACATTACTGTAGGAAATTTTTTTCTTCCATTTTCAAGGAAAATATGACTCATATAATTATTTCTTAGTTTCCAGTAAAAGTAATTTTTCCTTCTCATGCAAAGCCACTAATGTTTCTTTATCAAGTAAGAATTTTAATATGATTAGCAAAGCTAAGACTAAAGCCAACTAATCTTTTCTACCTGTTTAAACCCTGAGTAATTGAAACTAATGGAAACAATACAGGTCCTTGGTGAACTAAGTTTATTTATAGATCAAAGTGCTGAAGATGTCAAAATGGAAGAACTAGGTATTACTTAGAATTATACAATATTTTTTCAAACCATGGAGGCAACTGAACAGTTTGATGTGAAAGCTGAACTTGTGAAGTGATTCATTGGTAAGTCTTAATAACCTTGCTCAGATCACTATCCTTATGACCTTGTGATCCACACCAGGGTTCTTCTTCCCACACCTTGTGGGAAGACCATATAACCGCAAACTTTAGAAATGATTTTGAGGCTGAAGTAAATAAAGGTGTGTCAAACCAGGAGAACCATACAGAAGTTCTTAGGACAAAATAGAAAGGTGTGGAAATAAAACATTACTAGTTTTATTTTAATGAGCTATTAGCCATTCAGAATTTCAGTGGCAGTTCTTTATGGTATATCTTGCCTTCTAAATAGCAAAGGAGATTGATTTTTTTTTTTTTTTTGGCCTTATTGCTTTATTTAAGGTAATAGTGAAGGAAAGTAATTTCTAATCATTATTGCTTTTCCCCCCATCAGAACTGAAAAGGAATGATGTGTATTCCTGAAGAGACAGAGGCAGGGGTTTAAACATGCATTCAGAAAGATACTTTCTAGTCGAGTAGAAAACTGGAGGATATGAGTTCAAAAGTTCTAGACTTAATTTTTTTTAATTTAGAGAAATCTATTTAATCTATGTTCAGTATTACCTTACCTTTCAAATAAGATTTCCAAATTCTTATGTGGTAGAAATATTAGTTATGAACAATGCCTATATTAAAAATAAGTAACAACAGAAATAAGAAAGCCTCTACAAAACAAAATGGAATAAACATTGGGTTGGCCAAAAAGTTCATTTAGTTTTTTACATATGATGGCTCTAGTACTGCTTAGATGTCTTTAACTTTATTTGAAATAATTTTGTAAAATTGTATTGTGCTAGCTGTTATATCAGCGTGAATTCAGAAAAATCTTTTCAAAATAGGTGAATTTTTGTACAGCCATTTTAGTATTCAAGATGGAAGAAAATACCTAATATTTTTAACATATTGTGCTTTGTTTAATTTTTTTACATTCATTTTTTTCCATTTTTTAAAAGATTTTATTTATTAGTTTTAGAGAGAGGAGAAGGGAGAGAGGCAGAGAGGGAGAGAGACATCAATGTATGGTTGCCTTTCACCTGCCTCCAGCTATCGACCTGGCTGGAGACCTGACATGCAACCTGGTTATGTGCCCTGGCTGGAAATCAAACCAGCAACCTTCGGATTTGCAGGCCAGCACCTTATCCACTGTGTCACTAGCCAGGGCTTTATTATTTCAGGAAAGGTAAAAACATAACTGAAATGTAAAAACATATTTATGCAGTGTATAGAGAGGTGCTGTGAATGTGTCAAATGTGGTTCATGAAGATCCTTGATACTATTGACATTGAGGCCAAATAATTCTTTGCTGTGGGCTGTCTTATGCATTTAAAAATGTTTAGCAGCACCCCTGGCCCACTAGACATGAAAAGTGGGAGATAGCCAACATACTCAAAATATCCAAATCAATAAAGTTATTTGTGAAAATGAAAAATGTATCTTTGATTCTACAGAAAAAACTAGATAGACTTTTTGGCCCACCCAATACACCTAATGGACAAATGTTGATCTTAGTTTCTACATAAAAGTGGTTTAGTTATTTTTAAGTATTAATTGTTTTTGCAAAACATTGCCTTAAAAAATAATACCAAAACACAAAGCCCTGTCTGATGTGGCTCAGTGGATTGGTGCTGGCCTGCAAACCCAAAGGTCTCTGGTTTGATTCCCCACTCAGGGCATGTAACCGGGTTGCAAGCCAGGTTTCCAGACAGGTCCTTAGCTGGAGGCAGGTGAAAGGCAACCATATATTAATGCTTCTCTCCCTTTTTTCCTCCCTCCCTGCCCTTCTTTCTAAAAATGATGAATAAAATTTTAAAATAAATAATACCAAACACCAAGGGACATATGAGGTATGTTCCGAAAATATCAGCCACAAAAAGTGTTTTAATTATATTGACATTGGCTCAATACTTTCAGGACAAATCTCGTATAATAGAGAAACATAATAATCCTATATTTATTTAAGCAATATATGTTTGATTTTTTAGGAATTAAGTACTGATCCTGACTCTGTGTGAGGGAGGATACCATATCATAGTCGAAAAGTATAGAAGTAAAAGCTTTAATTTTTGTTGATCAAAAATATGTAATTATATCAAAACTAGATTAATGTGGTAACCCGAATGTTGGTTTCAAGGATCTACAGGATGACAGTCATATATACTGTATGTAAATTTATATACATATACACACACACTAAGTATTTTTTGTTTATTAAATTTTTCACTTATATGAATATATATTTTTCATACATACTCTTTAAATACATAATAGATGTTAATCTTGCTATATTTAAGACCATACCACCTAAATTAAAAATTTAAATGTATTGACTTTTTACTGAAGTTAATGTCATGTAATTTTTTCCCTCCTTTGGTTTATAATATTTTTGCACTCTGGTAGGGACTACATAATTTTTGTTTGAAACCAGCAGGAGGAGCTCTCACCTTTCTGAGTCTAATGCAATTAGTGAACCTGAAAAACCTGAATTTATGGGGGGTTTATATATAAAACAAATGAAATTTAAACATTTATCACAGAATGATATTAAAAATCTCAAAACTCCTCAGTTTTATTTAAATATCAATGTACAGTCCCCTTGTTCAGAGTGCAGATTTGAAACTTCACTGTTCTTACAAATTTTTCAAAGGTGTTTTGCAGTTTAATAAGGAAAATAAGGCAATTACGTAAGTCTTGTTTCTTGAACTACTAAAACAAAATTCTTCCTAAGGACCTACAGTGTTGTATATATACATATTTTCCCTTTTGTTTATTTTCAAATGAATATACCTTACAGTTTACAAATTATAAATATTGAGACCCAAACAACCTAAATGTTTTAGAACAAAACAATTATATCAAATAATCAATTAATTAATTTACCATAATTTGTATATGCAATTTACAAAATAAAAACACTCTGTCAATAGACCTCAATTCATATTGTGGATATTTTGAACACTACTTCATAAAACCCCTTAAACCAAATGGCCTAATTTATAGATAATAATAAATTTTCTGTAGAAACCATTAATGTGAAAACTAGGATGAAAACTTATGAAGATTTGAAATTAGGAAAAGAAATTGTTTCTCTGAATCTACAAAAAATAATAAGAAAATAACAAAATTTTATATTCAAACTTAAAAAGGTAGGAAGAAAGCAACACTTTAAAAATGGTTTAATTTTTATTTAAAAATTTTTTTTGTTGACATTAATACAGATGTTCCCTATCCAAATCTATTACTTAGTGATCTCCAGAAAAAGAAAAATAAAACATCTCTTGAGACTTAGTTCTGTCATCTTCTCATCTATAAATGAGTATGCCATCAAATATCATTTTGTATATTTGTGTGTATTTTTGTATGTTTTTCTATTTGTATGTATGTATGAGATCTGTTCAGAAAGTATCCAGTCACATACTGTGAACAATAGAGACATTTCTTTAAAAAGATACAAGAAACATTGTACATAGGACAATGAGACCTCATTCCTCTCCCAAGCAGGCACTTTGGAACCTCCCACAGTTCCCCAAGTGTCATTAACAACTGTAGCATGATGTTCCTTTTGCTCTGGTAGCAGAAGCCATGGAACAAATTTGCCACAATTTTCATGCCAAGATCCTGCATCAGAATCTTGGACATGGTAGTTTTTGGAATTCCCAGATCAGTTTTTAGTCCTCACATTGTCAGTCACCAATCTGTGTTGATTGAAGCCTGTACACGTTCAACATTCTCAGGTGTTCTGCTTATTACAGGCTGTCCAGAATGTGGATCACAGTCAACAAATTCTTCACCATCTTTGAAATGTTTTTGCCATACTTTTATTTACATTGTACTCATTGCATCATCCTCAAGAACCTTCTGAATTCTCCCAGTATTTTCTATGGAGGAATGTTCAAGCTTAATGTAAAATTTGATCCAGATCTTTTGCTGTACTCACTCAGTCATTTTGAATGTGATAGCCATATAGTACACACACTCACTTAATGGCATCTACCACCCCACTACCTAGTACAGTGAAGTCATCATTGTTCACCCATGTGCATTCCAGTCCACTCTCCTTGGTTGCCAGATTACATCAGTGTCATACAAATCATTCTCCTTATATTAACAATAATTGGACTTTTTCTGGATAGACAATAATGTGTAGTTATGTGTACATATATGATGTATGTACATGTATGTACATATATTATAATTTTATATACCACCCTTACTGTACTGTGTTACTTTTGGGCTTGTGAGCATTAGTACATGTTGATATGAAGTAGATGAAACAATAAAGAAAGTCTTTTAAAAAGTTACAGCCCCTTACATTTGCTATTATCATGTGATGGAGGTTAGCACCCTTTGGAAACCATTATCTAAATATATCAATCTATTAGGAGTAGAAAATGGTGTAGACTAATTTGGTCATTCAATTTTCATTTATTAACTAAAATATTTCAATAGCATAAATGTCTTTTCGTTAACTATTCCCTTATGCAGAAGTGGTTCATACAGAAAAAGCAAAACTGTTTTTAAAATTATTTTGAGATTTGAGATTATTTGCCAGTTTTTAAAATAATAGCTTCTTGGTATGCTGCAAAAGTTATCAGTTGATATATTTGATCATTATGAATGGGTGGATTTAAGTATATTTAACCATCTCAATCCCTAGTCATTAACTTTCTGTATGATCAAATTGTTTTTGGCCAATTGAAACCTATGAAATTTGGTTCCATTCTACATGATCCATGTGGACTTTAACATCTTCCCTGTTTTTTAGTGTAAGGAATATGGAAACTACCAATGACATAATCTTGTGAAATATAAAAATAAATGGAACCTAAATCAGATCAAGCCACTTGATATATCTATTAACCTAAAGAAAATATAGGGAGTGGTATAGCACTTTTTAATGCTGTCTTATGATTAGGAAAAATATATAAGCATTCCTTGTATAACCTAGTAATTTCTACTTATAGAGAAATGAAAATATGTTTCTATAAGATTCTGTACATGACATGTTGTAGTGCTGTTTATAATACTCCAATTGAACATAGCCCACATGTCCACTAACTAGGGAATTCCATGCAGTAGAATAATTTTCAGCAAGAAAAAGGAACTTAATATTGATACATACAACAACATAAATGAATCTCCAGCATATTATGCTAACATGAAAGAAACCAAGCTCAAAGTGCTATATGCTGTATGATTTCATTCAATTGACATTTTAGGAAAGGCAGACCATTGGGATAGAAATTAGATGAGTGATTGCCATGGGCTGGGTAAGGAAAGGATTTACTATAAAGTATCACAAGGGAAATTATTTTGAAAATAATAGGAATATTCCATAGATTTATTGTAGAGTTGGTTACATGGATGGAGGGATTTGTCACAATTCATGGAAAATTTTACATTTAAAATGGGTGAATTTTAAATATATCTTGCCTCAATAAATGTGACTAAGAAAAGAAAATAAGTGAAGCTGTTGTTTTAAAAACACTTAGAAAGGAATGTCCACTCACTGTAATGCATAGTACTTATTAGATATTGATTTTCTGTTAAACAAAATTGAGACAAATGAGACAATAGAAATATTAAATACTAAATATTTAATGACATTAAGGAGTTACTATTTATAGGAATGGATTTAAATATTACAGTTATAGTAAGGGAGAGATTTATGGGAGAAACCCATACTGAAATTTTTACAAATGATATGATTACTGGAATTTTCTTCAAAGAAATCTTTCAGTGGGAGAATAAGTAAACATGAAATAAGATTGGCCTAAGTTGGTAATTATTGAAGTTGAGTGTTGACTATATGTGGGTCCAATGTAATATTTTCTCTACATGATAAGATGTGTTGGAGAATTTTCCACAATAAAAATGAAGGTATTATCGCTCAGTTATAAATGTTTAGTGAATAGATTTTAATAGTACTAAAAGAATATTCTGCAATGATCGTGTTTATTTCAGACATTAGAACATGGTTTTATATGTAAAAATCAATCAAACGTATCACAGTGATTAAAATAAGAAAAACCATAGATTCTGTACAATATACACTAAGCAGCAGGTGTGAACTAACATACTCCTAATGGCATTTTTAAACTGCAAATATAAAACCACACTTTCTTAACTAATAAATACTAAAGTCCTGATAAGCTAATAAAGCATTGTTTCTCAATGTCCTGCTAGTGTCTGGGGAACTTTGAAGTAGTAAGAAGTTAAAAGATAAAGATCTGAATCAGCCCTGGCTGGTGGCTCCAGGGATAGGAGCCAGCCTGTGAAACCCAAAGGTTGCTGGTTCAATTCCCAGCCAGGGCACATAACCAGGTTGCAAGCCAGGTCTCCGGCCAGGTCTGTAGCTGGAGGCAGGTGAAAGGCACCCATACATTGATGTTTCTCTCCCATTCTTCCTTCCTCCCTGCCCTTCTCTCTAAAAATAATGAATTAAATCTTTAAAAAAAAAATCTGCTAAACCATGGGCCCTAAGCACTTACCTGCTGTAAACACTACAAATATCCTTCCAATTTGATTTATTTTGCTTTCTACCCTCATTTCTATCCTACTTCCCCCCAAATAATTCCCACTCGTAGGCCTTACTCCAGTAACTGAGTTATAGCTTAGTTACTTTATAGAAGGTATTCTAAAAGAAAAACAAATATTTGATTCTTGTCACATCTGATGAAGACCCCCTCAGCTCAAATAGCATCTCTCTTGTAAAATCCTCCCAGACAGGCCTTGTCAGCCATAGACTAATTTAACATAATATGTTGTAATTATTTGTTTACATATCTTCCTTTTCCACAACATTATGAGTTATTTTTGGTCAGGAGAATGATGCATGTTTTTATTTTTGTTTTTGCCTCCTTTAGTAGTAACAATACCCCCTGGCACATACAATACAATGTAATCTATGTTTTAAAGATTCCAGACTTACTCGTAATGAGTAGTTATCATACTTTGCTAATAATATATATGTACATTTAATAACACAGAAAGAAAATAGAGAAGCCTGCTTTGGTACAGTTTTTCTTTCTTTAATGTAATACAGAAAGACCATACATGAAAAGGGGAGCAGGGAAGCAAAAGTGGTTGTTTTACTAATCTTAGAAGACAGCTATTAAAAATGACTTTGCTATTCAATTATGTTTCATTTAGTATTAAACAAAATTACATATTTTGAAATTAACTTATAATCACTTCATGCATTTTATCATTAGTTATCATATATAGGGGTGGGCAAAAGTAGGTTTACAGCTGTTCATATGGAAAAAGACATATAGGTTATGATTATTACAATAGCTTTATTAACTCAAAAGTATCAAAAAGGAACAGTAGGTACAATCTTGTAAGTGCTCAAATTCCTGGCCTTCATTATTTACATATTCATAGTTTATTTGCTATACTCGAACAAGTATAGCAAGTAAACCTATAAATCTACATTTACCTACCACTGTTAATTAATATTTAGTATATAACTGTATAAATAATTTAAAGTAATTAATGGATCTTATTAAAGCTAATGAAATGAATAACAGCAAGGGTAGTTGATATTAATGATTTAAATAACTGATATATTTTTCACCAATTGAGATACTTATGCAAGTTTTTTATTTATGTAATTCCAGTTGTGTTGCTTGATACAACAACTGTGCTGGGAGAGCTAGGATGGAAAACATATCCATTAAATGGGGTAAGTTTGAATATCTTTTTTAAATGATCATCCTTGTTACATATCTAGGATTTGTAAACAATATGAAGGAATAGTGGGTCTCTGGTTTTATGTAGTATGAATTTTAGCATATAACTTAAATCTCATAGAAAGATTAAATTAAAATTAGAAGTGGTAATCAGTGAGAATAATATGTAAAACATCTTTTTTTTTTGTAAATTGGTGGTGGTTTTTTAGCATAGTGTTTATACAGAGTAATATTAGAATATCTCATATAAACATTTTCTTTAGAAATAAATTTCTGTAGGTATGTTTAA
Source organism: Noctilio leporinus (assembly GCA_004026585.1). Lineage (NCBI taxonomy): Eukaryota > Metazoa > Chordata > Mammalia > Chiroptera > Noctilionidae > Noctilio > Noctilio leporinus. The sequence goes on along the minus strand of PVIW01007129.1, from coordinate 16,454 downwards.
GACACATTCCTGAATATTTGTTATTAAATTTGTAACCTTAGTGAGTATTTATGTATGAACAAATACTAGATTATCTTAAGTGGGTTTCCCAGACATTAACTATTTGGTTTTTATTGGAAACTATGAGTGTATTACTAAGACAGTTTGTGTTTTTTAAAATTGGCAAAAAGATGTTACTATTTTTTTTTATCTGGGAGCAGTACCTTTTGAAAGGTTTGTATAATTTATAAAGTATAGTTTTTCAGGTATTGATGTTATTTTATCTATGATTATAGATACTTGACCTTTTATATTTCAATATATTTTGTATTGCATTATTTTCACATAATATATTTCTACATTTTTATTTCAAGCAAAATAAAAGGGTGGTTTGTGAAGTTTTTAAAAAATATTTATTTATTATTTTTAGAGAGACAGGACAGGAGAGAGGCAGAGAGGGAGAGAGACATCAATGTGTGGTTGCCTTTCACCCATCTCCAGTCATGGAACTGGCTGGAGACCTGGCTTGCAACCATGTTATGTGCTCTGGCTGGGGAATTGTGTGAAGCTTTTAACTTTGTTTTTTGTTTAAATAACATCTTAAATAATAAAGATAGTGAGCTATTTTCAGATATAGTTGAGTTAGCTTATTTTCCTATTCTTAAAAATGATATTTTTCTCATTCATCACATTCTTGATCATTTTACATCCCTCCTTCCATTGTAGCTACCAATTGACCCAACAGGTTTTATCATTTTAGAATCATTCCAATATTGCTGTTTGAATTTACTTTTTATATCAACATTTATTCAGTATTCATTGAACATCTGTATTTTCATTTAAAAATTCCTACAGAGTTAAATCTTCCTGTTTTTACTTAAAGGGCTTTTTAAAAATTTGCTTTATAAACTGGTTTTATTTTCAGGTAAAAATTTCCTTTTATTATAAGAGAGCTCTTTATTAAATAATTTATGAGAAATATATCTATTAAATTAAGATTATACTTTAACATTCATTGTCTTCTTTCCATTAAAATAAATATCAGTATTTGTGACATCTATCAAGTATGTTACATTTACCACAGTTACTCAATAAATGAAACTTTTTCCCTAGAGAACTTATAATATGTATATACTCCTGCTCTAATTATGTTTGGCTTGATCAGGCTGCATTTCTGAGCAAACTGGTAACCAGAACACACAAGGATTTATAATTACTTCTATCATTCTTTTGATAACTTTATCATAGGTATGAAATAGGGAATTTTTTTACTACTTCTGGTTTATTAATTACAGAGAGGGCAGAAATGTCTTAAAAAGTGAGACATTCTTTATAGTTTTCTATTTGCCAGATACTGCACTAAGAATTTTACATTTTATTTTCACAATGGCCCTTATAGGAGCAATGGCCTCTAATTCAAAATGAGCTATTTCTGACTCTGAAGCCTGTATCTTTATCATGGCACTGCCAGCAGAGAGAAACATTGAAAACTTCATAAAAGGCCAATTATTTATGTGTGATATTTACATAATTGATTTAGGTTACTTTTCTCCCCTTGATAAATAAACTGCTAAACTGAGATGTGCATTTTGAACACCAGCCAAGAATTAGCAAGAGGAAATAGAGAAGAGGGGAAGGAGAATACAGGAGAAAAGAAATATGATGGAATAAAGAAAAAAAAGGAAAAGATGGTTAAAATTTATTGAGCATTTACCACATGATAGGCTTTGTTCAAAGTATGATATGTCAGTCATATAAATCAAGTACAATTTTCCCCTATTGAAAGATGTGGAAACAAAGACTTAGTTACATTAAGTAATTTTTACAAGGTCACAGTGCTAGTGTTGTGAGCATAGGCTCGTGATCTAGTCTATCCTGTAAGTCAGCTGGGCAACTGCTCAGCGAGCTGCCTCCTGAGCAGCCCAGCACCAAGGAATAGGCAAGAGTCACACACATAACTATGCTGTTCACTCAGCTTTTATTGAAGACAAGTTCACCAAAGTGGAACATCAACATACATTAATATCCTATTCACACTAACAATCTAAGAGAATTGTAACACACATACACACAGCAATCAATGGGGATAATGAAGCCAAGTTTGCAGGTCTGGGAGACAGCATGGTGGGCAAGGAAGTTGTCAGTATCTTGCAAGGAATGATCTCTGGAGCCAGGTGGGCAGGAGGACAGACGAAGTCCTCACTCCAACTGGGCAGAGCCTCTGAAGAGCAATGCCAACATGAGGTGGAGCAGCACCTGGCGTGTGGAGGTCAGCTGTCTCAGCTCTGACCCGGAGCCTGCCTCATTTATACCTGGACAGAGGTGTAGTCCACCCTTCTGGGTCTCTTTGATAAATGTTTTGGCACCCCTGATGGCAAGTGTGGAATTTCCCCAGGGAGCCTATCTATTTCCCTCTCTGCAGACATGGCTATTCTGACCACGTGTGCAAATATCTTAGATGTGTTTCCTTGCCAGATGGGTCTGCTCTGATTTAGGTAGTTTCCCTCTTGAACCAAAGTGTCATGTCATGGCTGACTGACAGCCATTTTGGTTGGCATGAGTGACTCCACTGTTTTATATACTTTATCCTGTCTTGACCCGACCAATGCCATTTTATTGGTCCTGCTCTCCTCAGCTAGGAAGTAGTACAGCAAAAATTCTGCGCCAAACATATCCTAATCTTAATTCATATGGGTGGCCATTTCACAGCTAGGTGCTTTTTATTCTAAGGTTTTAGCATGTAAAGATAAAGGCCAATGACCAATATGTCAGCTATAGAAGGAATAGTAGTAATGCATAGATCCAGATGTTAAAAAGTAAATAGGATACTCAGCTACCTTGGAATATCACTGTTGGGTTATGTTACTTTTAAGTTATCCACCAAATAATAATGCATAAATGGCAAGTGTCACCAGTAGGAATACTTAAAAATGGGAACACATGAACATATTTTAAATTAGATAGACCACATAGTTTTAAAGAAAATATACAACCTGTTTCTTTTTTCTTTTAATGAAGAAGATAGATTACTAACAATAATGGAGTTTTACTTAATGTTATTTATAGATTAATACAAGGATGTAAGTAGTCAGTAAGGATGAAGAACTTGGAAAAAGAGGCTGATAAATACAAAAATGAAAACCATTTAGACATTGATATTGTTAAAAGCTTTAAAGCTATGGAAACTGTTAATCAGTTTATAATAAACCAGCATTTATTTATATATATTAAAGTTGTAATTATAGCTATTTAAATTTGTATATTTTTTCAGGTTCTCAGGTTTATTGAGCCATTCTAACTAAAGTTACCCTTTTTAAGAGAATGAAGCCAGTTGGTTTTACAAATATATCATGGGTAGAAAAGATAACTATATGATGTATTTATTTATCAATTTCATTATATAAAATGTATATTTAGTGCCTCTGAATAAAGTATTTCCCAAGAAATTTTTAACTGATAACATTTTCATTTTAGGAAGAATTGAGCTAATATGTTTTTTTTTTTTTTTTTTTTATTGTTGTTGTATTTCATCCATCCCCTCCCCTTTTTGCTCCCCTCCATCCCCTTCCCCACCCACCCATTCCCCCCCAAAGTCAGTCCCACCTGTTGTCCATGTCCATGGTTCCTTTACACTAGGTTCTTGTCTAAATGTACTTTATTTTAATCAATGTCCAGAATTTAATTGAACACATGTTAATTTTATTCTCTTGTGCCAAACACCCTTTTAAAATGCTGAAAACATTCTATCCTAAAAGATTCTATCCTAAAAGATTCTTGTGTGTGGAGATAATTCTACACAATCACAAGTTCAAAGAAAGTGTCTTCAGGTAGTTTTGAGTAATATTTTGTGCAAGAATAATAAAGGCAAGAATTAATTCTGATCAGGAAAAATTGGTAGGTCCTTCTAGTAAACTGTGAAAGAGTCACATGTGGGTTGGAAGAGAGGATAGAAATGAGCTTTTTGGCAAAGTGAGTGGCTTGAGAAAAAGCTCAGAATTTTTAAATTTGTGCATTAGTTTTAATGATGTTGAGAATCATTTGTGTGGCTGGAATGAAGGGCTGTGGTAGAAAATTAGGCTGTAATCTAAGTCATATTGTGGAAAATTTGGAATTTAAGTGTTTTAAATCAAGGTAGTATATATATATATATATATATATATATATATATATACATATATATATATATATATATATACATACATATATAGTAGTGCCAAAAGTACAATAAAAATAAAAACTTTCTGGATTCCCTTAAAAATTACCTAAGAATTTGTTGTTGTTATTGTTTAAGGCAATAATATAGACCCTTGAAAATGAAAGAAAAGGGCATTAGGAATATTGGTAATATGACATTACAGACATGTGTAAATGAGGGAGGTACATTCTGAGAAATGCATAGTGAGGCAATTTTATCCTTCTGTGAATATCATAGAATGCACTTACCCAAACATGGATATTATAGCCTACCAACCACCTAAACTATATGGTATAGCCTATTTGGTCCTAGTTATAAACCTATTCACCATATTACTGCACTGAATACTGGAGGCAGTTGTAACACTATGATAAGTAGTGTTTGTGTATCTAAACATGTCTAACATAGAAAAGATACAGTGAAATATGGTATAAAAGGTAGAAAATGGTATACCTATATAGGGCACTTACCATGAAATGAGCTTCCAGGACTGGTAGCTGGTCAGGATGGGCTAGTGATAAGAGTGAAGACTTGTGAAGACCTTACACTACTGTAGATTTTGTAAACACTGTCCCACAAGCTCTCGCCCAGCTGCCTTCCAACAGGGTCAGAAATAGGGTCAGTAATGCTCCATGGAAATATCATTTCTTACAGAAAATTCAGCTCCATTACAACCTTTTGCAACTGCTGTGATATATATGTGGTCCATTGTTGACCAAACTGTCAGGTGGTATATGACTACATTGATATACTGAGAACTCAGTAAAATTAAATAATTATACTTGTATAGAGGTTGAAGCTTGGTTTTAGAAATGAATACATCAGGAAATTTGGGTCATAATTCTTAGCACTATGCTCTTACTATCTAATGTCAAGAATTATATGTCTATATAATTCAAAACTCTTAAGAAACATCCTATAAGTATCCATTTCTTCCTTTATTTGTCAACATACTACATTAAGAACAATTACAATTATCTAGTAGAGTAGCTAAGAGTTCTAGGATCAATGAAAAATGTTGCATGAATAAAAATTTTTGAATAGTATTATAGATGTTGTAATGCATACTGAAGAAGTGTTCTTACAAATACTAAGTACAGGCATATGCCCTAGTTTCTTTCTTTCTTTCTTTCTTTCTTTCTTTCTTTCTTTCTTTCTTTTTGATATGAGTAACAAATAACAGGTTAATACTTAATCTTACTCTGCAAAAAATATGAAGGACCTATTTTAATTTTGAAAACCTAGGAAGTAGGTAGTTTTTAAGAAATATGCCAGCATAATGCTAATGAGAAAAAAGCATGAAAAATAGAACTCATGCAGTAACTTTGTACAAAGGAAGAAATTGAAAATTATATATCTCCTGAGTTTATTCTTACAGTATAAAAATTGTTAAAAATTATATAACTTTTCTTGAAACAGTTATTTTCATGTTTACTTCTTTTCTTTTGATATTTTTATTCTATTTATTTTTAGACAATATATGACATTGTAGATGAAAAAGAAAAATACAGTTACAATAAGGGCCTATAGTTAAATGTTAAATTAAAAGCCCTAAATCTCATTACAAAATAGCCCTATTTAATGTCACATAGCAGCAGGTATGTCATATTGGGTCATCTTGGCTTAATATTAGCTCTATTAAAAAGTTACTAGCAATGGGGCAAAAATGAAATAATTGTAATACAACTACAAGAAATTAATTTAAAAAATTTAAAGTTACCAGAAAAATAAAAAACTTTAAATTATAAAAATGATTTTATAATTAAATGCTTACATTGTTTTCTTTGAGCTTTAGTTATTATACTTGATACTTCTGAAAATGCAACGGGGGTAGGGCTTTCTATTTTTGATACTATAATTAAAAAGATAAGTGACCTGTTTGGCTAGCCTCATACTAGTTATTAAAGGTATTTATACATGAATAAAACCTGACAGTTAAAACATAGCATGCCATAATAATAATTCTATAAGGTATTATTCAATTTATACCTTAAATTACATGTAAGTAATGTTGATGGAGAGAACATGACTTTTAAGTACTCTATCAACTCATCTGAAAGAGTTTTACCATTATTTTATTTATAGCAATGTTTTTACTAAGGAAACATTAGATTTACTTATCTCAGTTATTTTTTTCACTTTCCTCTTTTGGTAACTAAGAGGTGGCTAGTTCTTAAAGCTCATTTTTGGTGTATACATGGTTGATCAGATCTTTGCTACAAAAGTCCTAGTGGACATAGATATAAAACATAGATATAGGCATACCAACATTCAAAATCAAGCTTTCTTTTCAACAAGGAGGCACATTTCAATAAAAAATTAAGGGAAAATGGAATGTTAGTAGAAAAAAAGGGTTACTGGATATTAATTGCATCTTTTATTAATATAACAATTCAAGTTTGAAAAACTTCATGGTTCTCAGGTACCAGATAATGGCATGTATATTTTGCATGTTGTGACTTACATAATCATCATGGTTTGAATAATGCAAAATCATAGAAGGTGTGTGACTTTATCTGTTAGACATAGTGAATTGGACTTTGGAAATTTACCTTGACACATTTAAGAAAATAAGTATACAAGTCATTGATGTCTAAATAAAAGTTATAAGTGTATCTTGTGTACTTACTCATTATTTAACCATTAAAATTTTAAATGTTATACTAATTACTAACAATGATTTTTATAATGAAAACTAATAATTTTATAATAAAAGAAGCCTATACTATAAGTTAATTAAGTAGAAAGATATTTTATTTCATAAATTAGAACCCATCATTTTTCAATATCATTGTTCCAAAGCTGAAAAATCAAAATAGATTGATTGTATTTATGATAGACAATGGAATGTCTATTAATTAATTTCTATTATTGTATTATAATTTCTACATTTCAGAATGTAACCATATCCTGACTCACCTACCTCCCACTTACTTGCTTAAGCATTAAGCCCCCCAGACAAGGAGATTCTAGTCAGCATCCAGTAGCCTTAGGAAGAAGATCCTGGGTCTATTGGCTATTGAGACAGAGTTTTCAGTCAAACTAAACATAACATCATGGCCTCAGTTGTGCTTTAGGTTTGGACCCAGGAAAGCAGAATGTTCCCATAGAACAAGTCATTTCAAAATTAGACAGAACAACTCCATGGCTGACATCATGACTAAGTGCAATGATAAATTACCACCCACCTCAGTACCAACCAAACAGTAGAGACCACAATCCTAACTATTAGTTGCTGTGATTGGTGATTTTTTCCCTATGTAAACCATCTGCTAGAAGCCATCCTGGAGCCAGGTCTTGAGCATATGCTACCTGTGACTCTGGGCAAGGTTCCATCTCCTTCATTCTTACTTCCTTGGCGTCCAGTTCCTGTTTGTGTCTTATTGGGCTTCGATGCAAATAGACCCCTTCAGTCTGGTAACACCATGACAGATGTTCCCTGTTCCCTCTTTTAGTAATAGTAAAACTAATTTGTCCTAGTTGTAGGCTTCAGTATTGCATTTAATTCACTTTATAATGCATTGAAATTATTCAAAACTATGTGTATATGTTGGAATTCTGAAAATAAAAACTTTAGAATAATTTCTGTAAAAATGGATTGTTTTAGTTTTTTTTAAATCTTATTTTACTTTATTGTTGTTATATTACAGTTGTCCCATTCTCCCAACTGCTCTCCCCTGAAGCACCCTCCCCATCCCCCCTCCCAAAGTCAATCCCACATTGTCTAAGTCCATGGGTTATCCATGCTAGTTCCTTGACTAAACTGTTCCCCTTTTTTGCTGCTTTCTCCTCCTCCCCTCTCCCTTCTGCACAGTGAAAGTCTGTTCCTTATTTCCATGCCTCTGGTTCTGTTTTGCTTATTGTTTGTTTTATTCATTAGCCTCCTGTATTGGGTGAGATCATATGGTATTTGTCTTACTGACTGGCTTATTTTACTGAGCATAATACTCCCTAGTTCCATCCATGTTGTTGCAAAATATAGGAGCTTCTTCTTTCTTTCTGCTGTGTAGAATTTCATTGTGTAAATATAACAAAGTTTTTTTATCAGTTCACCCACTGATGGGTACTTAGGCTGTTTCTAGCACTTGGGTATTGTAAATATCACTGCTATTAGCATAGGGATGAGTAGGTTTTTCTGAATTGGTGTTTTAGGGTTCTTCGAGTATAATCCTATGAGTGGAATCGCTGGGTCAAAAGGCAGTTCCATTTTTAGTTTTTTGAGGAAATTCCATACTGTTTTCCATAGTGTCTGCACTAGCCTGCATTCCCAACAACAGCACACTAGGGTTCCCTTTTCTCCACACCCTCGACAGCACTTATTGTTGATTTATTAATGATGGCCATTCCTACAGGTGTGAGGTGGTATCTCATTGTGGTTTTAATTTGCATCTCTCTGATGGCTAGTGATGTTGAGCATTCTTTCATATGCCTATGGGCCCTTTGTATGTCCTCCTCAGAGAAGTGTCTGTTCAGGTCCTTTGCCCATTTTTTAATTGGGCTCTCTGTCTCCCTGGTGTTGAGTCGCATTAGTTCTTTATATATTTTGGAGATCAAACCCTTGTCTGAGGTATTATTGGCAAATATGTTTTCCCATACAGTAGGTTCCCTTTTAATTTTGCTGATGTTTTCTTTAGCTGATCAGAAACTTTGCATTTTAGTGTAGTCCCATTTATTTGTTCTTTTATTTCCTTTGCCCTTGAAGACATATTGGTGAGAATGTTGCTCTGTGGGATATCTGCAATTTTACTGCCTACATTTTCCTGTAGGACTTTTATGATGGCTTATGTTTAAGTCTTTTATCCATCTTGAGTTTATTCTGGTGTATGGTATAAGTTGGTGGTCTAGCTTTATTTTGTTGTATGTCCCTGTCCAATTCTCCCAGCACTACTTGTTGAAGAGGCTATTTTCACTCCGTTTTATGCTCCTCCCCTTTGTCAAATATTCATTGACCACAGAGTTTACATCTGGGCTGTTCCATTGATCTATATGTCTATTCTTATGCCAATATCAGACTGTTTTTATTACAGTGGCCTTGTAGTATAGTTTGATATCTGGTATTGTGATTCCTCCTACTTTGTTCCTCTTTTTCAAGATTACTGTGGCTATTTGTGGTCATTTTGGGCACCATATAAATTTTTGGAGTATTTTTTATACATCTGTGAAATATGTCATTGATATTTTAATAAGGATTGCATTGAATCTATAGATTGCTTTGCGTGGTATGGGCATTTTCATGGTGTTAATTCTTCCAATCCATGAACATGGTATATGCTTCCATTTATTTGCATCTTCCTCAATTTCTTTCATCACTGTTCTGTAGTTTTCCCAGTGCAGGTCTTTTACCTCCTTGGTTAAGTTTATTCCTAAGTATTTTATTTTTCTTGCTGCTATAGTAAATGGTATTTGTTTCTAGCATCTGTCTCTGATGTTTCATTATTGGTATATAAGCATGCCTTTGATTTCTGGGTATTGACTTTGTATCCAGCCATTTTGCTACATTTGCTTGTTAGGTTGAGTAGTTTTATGGTGGACTCTATAGGGTTTTGTATGTGCTCTGTGTTGTCATCTGCAAATAATGACAGTTTTACTTCCTCCTTTCCAGTTTGAATGACTTTCATTCCTTTTTCTTATCTGATCACCATGGCTAGAACTTCCAATACTGTATTGAATATAAGTGGAGAGAGTGGACGACTTTGTCTTAGTCCTGATCTTATGGGGAAAGCTTTTAGTTTTTACACATTGAGTTTGATATTGACTGCAAGTTTCTCATATATGACCTTTATTATGTTAAGGTATCCTCCCTCTATTTCCATTTAGCTGAGAGTTTTTATCATAAATGGATGCTGTACTTTATCAAATGCTTTTTCTGCATCGATTGATATGATCATATAGTTTTTGTTTTTCATTTTGTTTATGGGGTATATTATATTTATTGATTTACAAATGTTGTACCATCCTTGCATCTCTGGGATGAATTTCACTTAATCATGGTTTATGATCTTTCTAATATATTGCTGAATCTGGTTGGTCAATATTTTGTTGAGAATTTTTGCATCTATGTTCATCAGAGATAATTGGCCTGTAGTTTTCTTTCTTTGTTGGGTCCTCACCTAGTTTTGGGATTAGAATAATATTGGCCTCACAGAAAGAGTTTGGGAGTCTTTCCTCTTCTTGGATTTTGTGAAATAGGTTGAGAAAGATAGGGGTTAGCTCTTCCCTAAATGTTTGGTAGAATTTGCAGGTGTAGCCATCCAGTCTTGGGTCCTTGTGCTTTTTTGGTTTTTTTTTTTAATTGCTTCTTCAGTTTCACTAGTTATCAGTCTATTCAGGCTTTCTCCTTTCTCTGGATTCAGTTTTGGTAGCTTATATGTTTCCAGAAATTTGTCCATTTTACTGAGGTTGTCAATTATTTTTGTTACATAGTTGTTTATAGTAATCTCTCACAATCCTTTGTATTTTTGTAGTATCAGTCGTGATTTCTCCTTTATCATTTCTGACTTTGTTTATTTGGGCCCTGTCTCTTTTTTTCTTAATGATTCTGGTTAAAGGCATGTCAATTTTGTTTATCATTTCAAAGAACCTGCTCCTGGATTTATTAATCTTTTGTGTTGTACTTATAGTCTCTATATCATTTAATTCTGCTCTGCTTTTGATTATTTCCTTCCCTCTACTTGTTTTATGCTTTATTTGTTGTTGCTTCTCTAGTTCTTGTAGCTTTATAGTTAGGTTGCTTGTATGAGCTTCTTCTAACCTTTTTTGGTAGTCCTGCATTGCTATGAACTTCCCTCTGAGGACTGCCTTGGCTGTGTCTCATAGGTTTTGGGCTGTTGTGTATTCATTTTCATTTGTTTCCAGAAACTTACTGATTTCTTCTTTGATCTCATTGTAAACCTGTTCATTTCTTAATAGCATGTTATTCAGTCTCTATGAATTAGAATGTTTTTAGTTTTTTCCCTTGAGGTTGGTTTCTAGTTTTAAGCCATTGTGATCTGAGAAAATGGTTGGTATGATTTCAATTTTCTTGAATCCGTGGAAGCTTGTCTTGTATCCTACCATGTGTTCTATCTTTGAGAATGTTCCATGTGCATTAGAAAAGAATGTGTATTTTGTTTCTTTGGGATAAAAAGTTCTTTATATATCACTTAAGTCCATTTCATCTAACGTGTTGTTCAATGCCACAATATCGTTGGTGTTTTTTGTTTGGAAGATATGTCCATTGTTGATAACAATGGGGTATTAAAATCCCCTACTATGAGTGTGTTGATGTTGATATCCTTCTTGAAGTCCTCCAAGATATTTTTTTGTATATTTCAGAGCTCCTATGTTGGATGCATATATGTTTACCAGAGTTATTTCTTTCTTGATGGATTGTTCACTCAAGTATAATAAAATATCCTTCTTTGTCTCTTTTTTTGGCCTCCATTGTAAAATCTATTTTATCTAAGTATTGCTACCCCAACCTTTTTTTATGTTCATCTACTTGAAGTAAATTTTACCATCCCTTCATCTTCAGTCTGTGTCGATCTTGTATTCTGAGGTGGGTCTCTGGTAGACAGCATATATGTGGGTCATGTTTTTTATCCATTCAGCTACCCTGTCTTTTGATTGGTGCATTTAATTCATTTACATTTAAGGTTATTATTGACAGGTACTTATTCATTGACATTTTTCCCTTTTGTACCTGTGTTCTTCTGTCTCTCTGTGTTTATTCATCTTTTGAAAGCAGACCCTTTAGCATCTCTGGCAACGCTGGCTTTGTGGACATGTATTCTTCTAGCCTTCTTTTGTCTAGGAAACTCCTTATTTCAACTTCCTTTATGAATGAGAGCCTTGTTAGCTGGATTATTCTTGGTTGCAGGCATTTGTGTTCCATTACTTGGCATATTTTTTGCCATTATAGTGTTTCTGTCGAGAAATCGACTGATAGCCTTACAGGAGACCCCTTATATGTTATTAGCTATTTCTCTCTTGATGCTTTTAGGATTCTCTCCTTGTCTTTGATATTTGCCATTTTAATTATGGTGGTGTTTTGGATTGGATCTGTGTGGGTCCATCTTCATCAGGACCCTCTGTGTTTCCTGAACTTGAGTGATGTTTTCTCTCATGAATTTAGGGAAGTTTTCTGTCATTACTTTTTCAAACAGGTTTTCTATCCATTGTTTTTCTTCTCCTTCTAGTATTCCTATCATAGGGATATTATTGCATTTCATGTTATCCTACAGTTCTCTTAAAACCTTTTCATTATCTTTCAGTCTTTTTTCATTTTATTTAACTGGGAATTTTTCTGTGTTGTCCTCCAACTTGCTGATCCAATCCTTTGCTTCCTCTAGCTTGCTTTGGATTACCTCTATTGTATTCTTCAATTCAGAAATTTTATTCTTTATCTCCTCCTGGCCCGTATTGATAATTTCTATGTCCTTTTTAATGCTGGTGTAGTTCTCAGTAAGTTTTTTGTAACTTCCCTGGAGTTCTTCATAGTTCACCTAGAGTTATTTGTAGTTTTCTTTTAGTTCACCAAGCTCATTGAATTTCTCTATCATTATTTTGAATTCCAGGTCTGATAGTTTGCTTGCCTCTATTTCATTTAGTGGACTTTCTGGGGATTCCTTTTTTCCTTTTAGAGATTCCTTCTTTTCCCCTGCCTTGTTTTTAAGAGTCTCTTTTTATTTGCTTTTGCTTTTTAGTTTGGGCTCTTTTGAGTTCTTATATTTGTGCAATGACCTTCTGTCATGTGGAGGTACACTTTCTTTACTTCCTGGATCCACCTCTGGTGAAGTCAGATCATTCCATATTCTTGGCCTAGTCATCTTGTTGGAACCAACCAGAAATCCACTGTCTTTGTCTAGCCCTTCAATTTTTAATCCAATTTGTGCTTAGCTCTGATGTGTAGGTACCTCTAGGACAGACTGGACAATTCAGTTGTAATCCAATCAATCTGTATCACTGGTCACCTTAAGCACTGCTGGGCAGGGCCAATTAATTCACTTTTAATCTAGTCAATCTGTCATCAATGGCCAAGCTCAGGTACTGCAGGGCGGGGCAGATTGATTCCAGTTGGTGGGGCTATGAGGTCCCCTTATAGGGAAGTTGCTAGGCCTACTATCATCTGCCTGCAATGTGGGGGATGAGTCAGCACTGGGGCCCCACAGTCTGCTCCCTCATTTCTCTCCTCAAATCCACTGATCCAAATTCTCCTGAAGCCTTTCCAGTCCACTCTATTATCTCTCTGCTATAGCCCAGGGTAAGTGGCTTCCAATGTATTTTCATGTATTGTCACTTTAGTAATTGTCTCTAATGCTCTCAGGCTGACAAACCCCGTGGTACAGTGGATAAGTCACTGACCTGTGAACCAAAGGTCGCTGGTTCAATTCCCCAGCCAGGGCACATAACCAGGTTACAAGCCAGGTCTCCAGCCAGGTCCATAGCTGGAGGCAGGTGAAAGGCAACCATAAATAGATGTTTCTCTCCCTCTCTGTCTCTCTCCCTTCCTCTTTCTCTGGAAATAATAAAGTCTTTTTTAAAAAGTTAGAATATTAATTATAGGGTTTTTTGTTTTTATTTATTTGTTTGTTTTATTTTTGACACTATTACAAATGTTCCCCATTTTCCCTTCTTGCCCCTCTCCACTCAGTCCCTGCCCCTGCTGGCCTTCACTATATTGTTGTCTGTGTGCATGGGTTATGCATATATGTATATGTTTTTTTGGCCAATTTCTTGTAGTTCTGCCCACTGCCACCTCTGAGACCAGGGTGTTCCATGTATCCTTACCTTTGGTGCTGCTTTGTTCATCAGTTTATCTTGTTCATTAGATTCCATATATAAGTGAGATTATATGACATTTGTCCCATCTGATAATTCCAACATCTCTGACATGTCTAATTCTGATTGTGATGCTTCTTCAGTCTTTTTAGTGTTTCAGAGTTTTTGTTGTTGTTTTGTTTTGTTTTGCCTTTTACTATACCTTGTAATTTTTAATAGTAAGGTAGAGATAATTTCTGGGTAATGAAACTATGATAAATAGGCCTTCAGTAATAAAGTGGTAAGGTGTGATGGGAGAGCAAGTATTCTGTCACTCTATGATTAAGTCTCAGTCTTCTGGTGAGTCTATGCCTCTGGACTGTGAACTTCCCCAGTGCTTCCCAGTTTTCTCCTATTAGACAGGACAAGATAGCCAGAAGGAGCTGAAGTTGGGTATTTTCCTTACCCTACATAGTTTCCCCTGAAGGCAGGAATTTTTAAGAACACAATTCTCTCGCATTTTTCAAAATGTGCTTATTTATTTATTTATTTATTTATTGTACATTTTCAACTGTCCTACACATTAAAAAGTTGGCTAAAAACATTGCTTAAGTTTTCACGAATTATTATTTTACTCAAACTTTTGTTAGTCTTCTGCTTTCATACAGTTAACTCTGGATTTTTTGCTTTCTCTTCACTTTAGTTACCATCAGTAGCAGTAGGCTCTATTTTCAAGTCCATTTAATGTAAAAATTAATCAAGCGTTTGTGCTTTGCTTTATATGACGTTATTGCTATTATTCTTTATGAATAATGGAAGACTTTGGAGCTTTCTTGTGGTATGCAGGTTGAGTAGTAGACCATGACACTCCCAGAACTCTTGGAAATTTAGTTCCAAATATATATATTTACAGGTGACCCAATGTAAATTTTCATCTCAGAATATTTAAGTTATGAATGTGTCATGGGGCTGTAATAAGAATTGTGCTTAAGTATTTTACATGCATTTTCATTTAATCCTAATAATATCTATTTGATGTTAATATTATTAGCACCATTTTGTAAATGAAAGATGAAACCTGATAAAAGTTACATAACCTGTCCAAGTTTGTGGTGACATTATCTAAAAGAGCTGGTATTAAAACTAGAGTCATCTCAATCCCCAAACCAGGACTTTTATCCATTCAGTGCACCTATACCCATGGCTTGATTCTCAACATTGTTACTGATATGGTGAGAGTGTAAAGTAGGCTATAAGGTTGTTCAAATGCAGTCTTAATGCAGTTATAATGCTGTTATAATGACAGGTTTTGTGTTAAAAATATGTAGTTATTGAAATGTGCTGCAAATGTTAATTTATCTTTGAAGACCAACAGACATCCCCTGCTAATAATGGTTAATTATCAAGCACTGTTGTGTAGTTAGTTTCATAAGACTATTTGGTGCATGTTTAGATTATTTTGATATTTTTCTCTTTTAAAATAAATATTCCTTTACTGTATTTCACTTACAGTAGATTTAATTCTTTGTGCCTCATTTTTAATAACTATGTCTTTATACATGTTTGTTATTGACTATAAGCTAATTAAATGTAAAGTATGGAGTAGTCTGATCTAAAAAATACCCTTATAGATATAAGTGTATTAGAAATGTTAGGGCAGTTCTCATTCTGTAACCAAACCTCTGTTTGGTTACCCGCTACAAGGAAAGCTGAACTTGTGAGAAAGGTGATGGAAAGAAGGAAAGTGGTTTATTCAAGTGCCAGACACCTGAGAAGTTGGGGGGACACTTATCCCAAAGTCCATCTTAATATCTCAATGCAGGCAGGGATTTTTATCATGAAGGAGAGATAAAGCTGAACAAAGAAATCAGGGGGAGGGGGCTGTAGACAGACAGGACATCCTCCTATGGGTCTTGATATGGATCTTTATGGTCAGCATCCTTGAGTTGACCATCTGATTTCTTATCAGTTGAAGTCCTGGGGTCTTCAGGTCAGGCTGCTTCCTAGGGTCCCACAGAAATAGAAACTGCTGAACTATAAAGTATACTAAAAAAACTTAACATGCAAGCTCTAGTTTCAAGAAAAAAATCAGGTTAGCGTAACAAGCTGGCTTTCACATTTTGTCAAAGTAGTATATAAAGTTTTTATTGCCTCGTTAAGAGATATCTGTTACAGTTAGTGTCATAATGCCCTACTTCCTCAACCATATCTTATTAGGGCAGAGGTGGACACCTAATCAAAAGACATCCAGTTCATCGCCTTAACAGCTATCCATCACCTCTCACATACGATTCTCGTAAATGCCTAACCCAGTCAGATTCCTCTTTAAGAATTCAGGATTCCTCTGAAACACCAATTCATAAGAACCTATGCACACCTATGTTCATAGCGGCACTATTTACAATAGCCAAGTGCTGGAAACAGCCTAAGTGCCCATCAATGGATGATTGGATCAAAAAACTTTGGTACATATACACAATGGAATTCTATGTAGCAGAAAGAAAGAAGGAACTTGTACCCTTTGCAACAACATGGATGGAAC
>PVIW01007128.1:0-76866 GCA_004026585.1 Noctilio leporinus | reverse complement strand
ACCAAACCAAACCAAACCAAACCAAAAAAGAAAAATTGCAAAAGGCAAAAAGCAATAAAAATGATAATAATAATAAGAAGAAAGGTTTAGATGGCTGTTCACCCTTAATAATCCCTTACTGGTCCAGTTGGAGCCTGGACCTGAGGGCTTTTAGCAGAAGGAAAAAAAAAAAGAAAAGAAAAAAAGGGAGAAAGTCACAAGAGAAAGAGAAATCAATATTAATAAAGAAAAGGTTTAGGTTTCTGTTCACCCTTTATGGTCTCTGTTTGGTCCAGATGGAGCTACTGTCCTGCTGGCCTCCTCTGCCTCTGTGCTGTGCTCCCCTGTGTCCAGATGCTGCCCGTTCCAATCCCTAGGGTCCTGAAGACGTCTCACGCTCCCTATCCTATCCTCTAGCTGCTTTGGTACTCGAGAACACCATCAGCACTGCTCTCTACTCTGTCGCCATCTTCAACTCTCATTACTTTTTGAACTTGTTTTCCATTCCTTGTTTCTCTTCTCCTTTTGGTATCCCTAGGATACAGATATTGTTTTGTTTCATGTTGTCCTGCAGCTCTCTTAAAACCTCTTCATTCTTGCTCAGCCTTTTTTCATTCTGTTGTCCTGTCTTAAAATATTTTTCTACATTGTCCTCCATCTTGCTGATCTGATTCTTTGCTTCCTCTAGCCTGCTGTTGATTCCTTCTACTGTATTCTTCAATTCAGAAATTATATTCTTCATTTCCTCCTGGCTCTTATTGATAGTTTCTAAGTCCTTTTTAATGCTGGTATATCATCCTCAGTAAGTTCCTTGTAGCTTCCCTGGAATTCTTCATAGTTCTCCTGGAGTTGTTTGTAGATTTTTTTTGAGCTGGCTGAGCTCATTGAGCTTCTCTATCATCATTCTTTTGAATTCCATATCTGATAGTTTGCTTGCCTCTGTTTCATTTAGTGATCTTTCTGGGGATTCCTCCTTTCCTTCTGGTGATGGACTGTGTCTTTTTCTTCCCATATTTAGGTTTTGTTGTAATCCAATCAGACTGTGATCAGCTGCCAGGTTAAGGAACTGCTAGGCTGGAAGGATTGCTTCAGTTATAATTCTTTTGATCTGTGTTCTGCCAGCAGGCTCAGATGGACCTTGGGGGACAGACCAATTCAGTTGTAAATTGATAAATCAGCTTCCAAACTGAGGTGCTGCTGAGTTAGACAGAGTGGTTCATTTGTAATCCATTGGGTCAACCACCATCTCAGCTGCAGCTTGGTGGGACAGATTCAGGTGGAAATCAATGAATCTGTGATCAGCAGCAAGCCTCAGGGGCCACTGGACTAGGCAGCAAGATCTAGTTGTAATCCAAGGGATCTGTGTTTGGCCACCATGCTCGGTAGCCTCGGGGCTAGACAGCAAGGCTCAATTGTAATCCAATGAATCTGTGATTAGCTTTTTGGCACAGGTGGCGTTGGTCTAGACTGAAAGATACATTTGTAATCCAGTCACTCTGTGATTAGTTGCCAGGTTAAAGGGCTGATGTGCTAGACTGAAAGATTCAATTGTAATCCATGTTTGTGATCAGCCACCAGGCCCAGGTGCTACTGGGTGAGACAAACCAACTCAGTTGTGAACCAAGGAATCCATGATCAGCCACTAGGCTTTCAAGCCACTCTGTGGAGCTGACTGACTGACCCAGCTGTAAGTCAGAGAGTTTGTAATCAGCCTCCAGGCCCAGGCGCTGTTGGGAGAGAAATACCTCTTTAGGTGGCAACTATTATGTCTATGCTCAGACATGGCAGGACAGGAGAGGTTTGTTTAGATGTAAATCAAAGAATTGTGATTTGGTGCCAGGCTCAGGCACCACTGGGCAGGGCAGATTGCTTCCAGTATACGGGGCTATGAGGACCCCTCATAGGGAAGCTGCTTGGTGCAGCGCAGTATGCCTGAGATGTGGGCAGTGAGTCATTATGGGGATCCCCACAGCTGCATTCCCACTTAATTCCTCCAAGCCACCACTACAAAATCTTCCCATGCACCTCCAGTCCTCTCTGCCCTCCCTCCTCTGGAGCCCAGGGTAGGTGGGTGCCAATGTATTACCACTGTGGTCACCCTAGTAGTTCTCTGTCTCCAGTGCTCTCTCAGTCCAGCAAACTCCATGGCTTTCCGCCCATCTCAGCTGGATGCTGCTCTACTCTCTGCCATGTTTCTTTAGGCTGGGACACCCAGCTTGGGAACCAGAACCCACTCTTCTCAAGGGGAGCCCCCGCCTCCATCCCTTCGGCTGCTGCCTCCAGTGGCGGCCCAGCCAGCCCTCTTGCATTTCCACAATTCCTACCAGTCATGTTGTGATGAAGCAGCCTCTTCTGTTTTGTCTGTGGTTATAGGACTTCTTTCCAGCTGGTGTTCTGTTGGTAATTCCAGCTGATTTTTCCTCCAAAAAGGTAATTCCAGATGTGACCTGGGAGGAGATTGGTGCAGCTCCACGTACTCGTCCACCATCTTTCCGGATCTCTCCCAGACTTTTTTCTTAAAAGGGCCAGATGCTAACTCTATTAGGTTTTGCAGGTCATGCAGTCTGTTGCAACTACCTAACTGTCTTGTCATGCAAAGTTCGCTGTAGATGATCTGTAAATGAATCAGCATGGCTATGTTCCAACAGAATTTTGTTTTCACAGTTTTTTTGTTTAAAAATCCACTGGTGGGTTGGACCATAGTTTGCCAACCATTGTCTAAAGAAGTAGCCATATATTGTTTCTTTAATGCCAAGTATTTATTGGTGTCACTTGGTTTCCTTTAAATGCCTCACATTCTGGATTCATTCTTTTATATACATATAGTGCTCCTCTATCCCCTATAGTTCCTGTTATTTGAAAGAGAGCTAAAGGTTTAAGTTCAGGTTCAACATTTTTGGCAGATGTGGTTCGAGTTTTTAAAAAATATATATTTAAGACTTTCAAAAACTAGGAAACTCTCATTCAGGTAGCTCCATTGTTTTTTGATTTTTGTTTTCCCCCCTAAAATAGCCTTTGCCTGGTGACTGAGAATACACTTTTTCCTTTCTCATCTTATTTTCCTTACTTGAAGGGCAGGATGTAGTTGCTGTTTTTCAAGGAGGTTGGGACCTTTGAACCCTTCTGCTGGGTTACTGGGAACTTTCCTTTCTTCAAGGCATCCTGTGGCCCCTGGGGCCAATGGACTACATTTTCTCATTGAATGAAAGTACCTTCCTTGGGCCCACATCCAAGGACTAAGAGATCTTCCACCAGGGGCCAGGTGATTTGTGTTTGTTGTTAAGTTCCTTGCCATATAAACACTCGACCTTCTTTACTTAACGTTTTCTCAATCTTACTTCCAGCAGGACTGAGAACTACATACCTACCTGGTCCATATGCTTCTGGTCATGCTGTAAGGTAGGAGTATGCATCCTGGTGTCCTGTTTGAAAGGATTCTGCAGTCAAAGGCTTTTCAAACTCTCAAACTTAACTATGGTGCTGGATTCCAGGGCCGCACAGTTTTGAAGAAACAAGCTTACAGATGAGAATTGTTTGTTCCACTTTTCCACAGTGTTTCTTGCTCCTAAGTTCTACAGCACCAGAGAAAGTATGTTGACAAACACTGTCAGATGGGAGTCTTTGCCTTTATGTCACCCAAGAACATGAGGGGAAACGGTTCATCTCTGTACCTACTTTTCTAGAAAATATGCCATTGGGTTGTGGTCCTTTTCTTGCTGATTTGTAAGAATTCTTTATACACTAATGCTAATCTTTGTCATATTGTATGTTAACAACTATATTTTCCCCATTTTTAAACTTTGTTTATAGAACTTATGCTCTAAAGAAAAATTTAATTTTATATAGGGGAAAAAATCAAGTTTCCCCTTAATAGTTTCCTTGCTTTGTGTTTTGCTTAGAAAGATGATAACTACTTCAAGGCTATTTTAAAAATTGTTTTAACACACTTAAATGAACATGTGACTAGAGCTAAGAACATGTGATTCTGAAAAAGAAGAATATTGAAAGGGGCTATTTCTACTATCTAATATAGTATTAAATTGGTTAACTATTAACATTAAGATAGGCTGTACTTTAATAAGTGTGGAAATTGGGGAATGGGTGTTTAGGTGTCATTATATCATTACTCTATTTTTGTATGTATTTGACTTCTCATAATAAGTTTTTCTTTAAAAAAGAATAGGGGGAAATTTTATCTTTGCACCATTGGTTCATAATCAGTAACCATGAATAGTCTGCTAAACAGTGGGAAATATTATAAATAAATGCACAAGATCTTGAAACTTAGATTTCTCATTTAGGAGACACATATTGTCATTCTTGGTCAGTCTGCCTAGCTTTAGATCCTGGCTTTTCCATTTACTGGCAGGATGATTTTGAAGTTTTTGGTTTAAAAAATGGGCGTAGTAATCATGTCTACCTGATAGGGTTGTTGGGAGAACTGAATGAGAAAACATGAAAAATTCTTTACATGGTACTTGCCTTTTAGTAAATAATAAGTGTAAACTTTGAAGAACAGAATAATTGCACACAGCAAGGACTAAGGTGGAGAGGTGTTGGTGTTAAACAAATATATGAAGTAGGGCTCATGATCTCACACAGGCTGGTTAAATGGGGTCTGGAGATGTGAGGTTTGGAAGATCGCATCTTTTAATTGAATGGAAGTGCCCTTCATTGGAGGCAGCAGAGAAGGGGCATAGGTAAAGGCTTAACAATTAGAAGAAGGTAATTTGATTTTGTGTTAGGTTCCTATTGCTGCTGGGTCTCACCAGCTGAAATGAAGGCGTCTTCAAGGCTGTGTCCCCACCTGGAGGCCCTAAAGGAGAATCTCTTTTCTCAGGGTTCCATCTCATATTCCTTAGCTCATTGTCTCTTTGAAAGATAACTACATTGCATCCCTTTGATCCCTGTCTCTCTGTCCCAAGCCAGGAAAGCTTCCTCACTCTATAGGACTCATGTGGTTAGTTTGGGCCCATTTGGTTAATCTGCGATAATTTCTGTATCTCAAAGCCATTAACTTAAATCACATCTGAAAAGTCCTAAAGCAGCATGTTCATAGGTTCTGGGGATTAGGGCATAGACATCTTTGTGGAGTGGGAGGGCTTTATTCAGCCTCTTCACCTTAAAATGCAATAGCTACTGCAGGATCAGGGCAGCTTTCCAGACTTTTGAGGTAGTCAGATGTGTTACAACCAGGTGTAATAATGCTCAGAGACTATTTCTACTGGTTTTCCACTCTTTGGGCTCCTCCTTTCCCAACACTAGTAAGAGACTTCTGAATTACAGAAGCCAATGACTCCACACATGAAATATCACCCATTCTTCGGAGCTCTACTGAGGGGTTGTCAAAAACCTTTAATTCACATCTATGTCCCCCACCTCGTCACAGGTTACAGCTGCCTCTGCACTCTGATAGAGCTTTTGCTGCTGTAGCTAGTTTACCTGTTAGTTTTTCCTATTGTTTTTACCTGCCTCAATTGTTTTTGCACTCTAGCCTTAAATAGTGTTGGACTATATTAAACAAAAGTCATACTAAAATTTTTAGTATTTTCTCACCTATTAATGCTGATTAGATGAGAAACAGGGCTGTTTCTCAGATAGCCAGTCAGAAAGGGCTCATTTCAAGTTAGTTGGGTGATTTGTAGAAGTCTGATATTTTGATTTATGCCAGTGTAAATTAGAGAGATACTTCTCGTATTATGCGGTACTTCTGTTTGTTTGTTTAGATTAGTACATCTGCTTTTATTTATTTATTTTTGACCAATACAAAAGCTTATTTAACAAAAGTTCAATGGGGAAATGTACAAGACTCGATTTTTATATTGCAGTAAAACAGGAGGTGTGAAGAGGGGACATGGGAGCAGTTGATTTCACTGGCAAACAGCCATTCTTTATACTCATTCCAAGGCTTCTAACATGATGATACTGTTGCCTCGTATTACCACCATTCCAATATTGTTCTGTTGTCCACTAGTTGCCATCTCCACACATTTCATCTATCACAAGGTTCGTAAAGGGATCAAATCCCTGCAATATTCCTTGGACATGTCTGCCACCGTTTAATTTCAATGATAACTTCTTGTCCATAAATTTTTTTAACTCGGGAGGGTGAGCTTTGCTCATTGTGTCTTGCCAGCGAACTCAAAGGCACCTCCAAAATGTCTCTACATCTGCTTTTAGACTTTTTGAGCGTTTTTTGCTTCCTGTTGTTGTCATCTAAACTTAAAGGAGTATGCAGCAGATAAGTTAATGAAAATTGTTAATATTTCTAATTCCCATGGTTTTACTAATTTATGAGTGTTAAATTGTATTTGAAAAAATTCTTTAAGGCATTATTTTTTAGTAGAATCACAATTGCCAGCTTTGAATTACTCTTTCTCCCTTAATTTGGTTTTCTGTGAAGTTGGATGCAGATTATAAAAGCTTAAATGAAAACCAGGAGGTGGAGTTAGTGTCTCTTATACATTAATAAAAAACAGTTGGATGGCATTCTTGGGAATATATATGAAGACAAAATCACTGTTTTGTTTTGTTTTTCTCTCTCTCACAGCATTTTATTATAAACATTTGCAACCATACTTAAAAGTAGAGTGTAGTGAACCCTCATCAAGCAGCATGTCATCAGAAATCCATGTACCATTCTAGTTTTGCCATACTTTTATCTTTGCCCTTCTCCTCTTCCCTTCCCCATTTTCTTTTTTTTTTTTTTGAAGTTGTTTGTTTGCTTACTTCTGAAGAATTTTGAAGCATCATATGTGAGAAATTGTATAATTTCACTCCTAAATACTTTTGTGAATTTTGTTTAAAGGTTTAGTTTTTACATAACTGCAATTCTACCTAACAAGGAACAAGCTATCCTTGATATCATCTAACACTGTTTTCAGGTTTACTGGAAAAGGTCTAGAAAGGTCAATGTTTTATTCAAGTCATTCATTGTATTTGCTTTATACATTTCCTAAGTGTCTTACCTTTTTAAAAATATTTATTTATTTATTTATTTATAGAGCTAGGGGAAGAGAGGGAGAAATAGGGAGAGAGAAACATCAACGTGTGAGAAAAACATTGATCAGTTGCCTCTTGTATGCCCCCAGCCAGGGACCATGCCTACTACATAGGCATGTGCCTGGACCAGGAATTATACTGGTGACCCATGCACTGAACCTACCTTTTATTTTTAACTCAGAGTTACTTAGAGTATTTGGATATTTCATTCTTTCATTATTACTATTTGAATTTATATGAAGTAAAATCAACCTTTTTGTTGTGTAATTCTCTGAGTTTTAAATTTGATTGATTCATGTAACCATTATCACAGTCCTGTTACAGAGCAGTTCCCTCACCAAAAGAAACTCAGAAAACAAAACGTAACAAGCTGTGTCTCATTTTGTCTTCTTACAGTCAAACCTTTACTCTTACCTCAGATCTTGACCACCCTTGACCTGGTTTCCATCTTTATAAGTTTTACCATTTCCTGATATCACATAAATGAAATTATATAGTATGCAACCTTTGAAACTAACCTTTTTTACTCAGACAACATCTTTGAGATTCATCTATATATGTGTCCTTTCTTATTCTGAAATGGTATTTCATCTTATGAATGTACTACAGTTTGTGTATTCAATCTTTGTTGAAAGTCATTTGGCCTCTTTAAAGTTTTTAATGTTTATGAACAGAGCTGCTATAAACATTTATATCCATCATTTGTATCCCCACCAGTAATGTATGAGAGTTCCAGTTGCTCCATATCCTTATCAGCACTTGATATTGTCAGTTTTTTAATTTGAGCCATCCTGATAGATATGTTTTTATTTTTAATTACCTGACTTCAGTTTTTTTAATATTATAAAAATTATTTCTAATAAATCTTGAATGAATTGAAGTTACTTTATATACCTGTTTTATAAATAAATATTTCTGATTTCCTGGTGATAATAATAGTAAATATTCTATATTTAAAAAATTAGAACTAGAATATATAGAGAGGAGTCTTTTCTAAATCTCGATTGACACATTATATAAGGTAAAGGATTACAGAATAGGATCTGAATACAAAATGCATTTTGCAGTATTCATTCATTATTTCATCTTATTCATGTCTTATCCCTGTTTTACTATTAGACACTAATAGTGCCATAATTGCTTTTGCTATCAGTTTTGTGCTAGATTAGATTAATTGGTGAATTATTAGTTACATGAGAGTAAATGGATGTAAGCAGAGAGTAATTTCTTTGAATGCCTTTTAACTATAGTGAACACTGTTGTAGTTTTAAAATGGACTACTTCCATGTGTCTGAGACAGTAACAAAACCTTGCATTTGAATAATTTAGGGACCATGGTCACTGGTCACTATTGCTTGAAAGTATGAAGTTGACTACTGGATTAACTACCAAACAGTAACTGCTAATGGTGTTGTCCCTCATACCTCGCATTAGATGGAACTCTGAAAGTCTCAGGACATAGAAGGTCATTACTGAGGAAGGGTCTGAATTTAAATTCAAGTGTCATCCATTGACTGCTATGGTTTGAGCTTCCAGTTGGTAGTATTACTTTTAAAAACAGAGCAGAAATTACTGTCATGTAATTGGGAGAATGGTGTTCATATATGTTTTACTTTGTGCTTAGAATCCCTCTTTTTCATTTGTGAAAATTTGTTGGAGGGTTAGACCTATTGACAGACTTTTCTTTGTAACAGAGGCATTAGAAAGGAAAACTGAACTTGATGAAAAAGATTGAGGACATGTTGCCAAATGGGCTTGAGATTGTGGTCTGAAGCCTCACAGGCCAAGTACTAGAAAAATTTGGTTCCAAATGTGAAGAAATGGGATGGAATTCTGTGGTTAAGTCACCTTGGTTTAAACTAACATTCATTTACACATACATCAATTAGGATTAGAATTTTAAAAATAGTAAAGGATTAGAAAGGAAGTTATTTCCATTGGACCCAAGTTTTGTTTAGAAAGTTATGGATGTCCTTTAAACTTTATGCTTGTTGATATTAACGAAGTCTTATAAATGTGCATATATATTTGGGGCGGGGGGGGGGGGGGGGGGGGGGGGGGGGGGGGGGGGGGGGGGGGGGGGGGGCAGGGAGTTGGAGGAAGGGATAGTAGAAAAGGACCAGAGCCTTAAATCCAGGGTTTTAGAATACCAGACTAATACACCTGCTGCCCCCTGGTGGCAGCATATTAAAAAGTGCAGTTTAGAAGTAAAGAATTCTTGAGAGCTCAGTCCATTGTAAGAGGATCATGGAGGGAACCTGGAGATGGTTTCTCCTTCCATTTCTTGTTATATTACTAACTGTATGATATTAAGCAATTAATTTCATCTGATTAAAGTCTATATTTCCCATTTATTAACTTTAAAGTGTAATTTGTAATGTTTCAGCTTTAACATCTTATAATTTTCCAGTGGTAATAGCAAATATTATACAGTAAAAGAGGCCAATTTCCACTTTTCTTTTAGCATATGAGCCCAAAAAGTCCCAGATTTTTACACAAGAAAGCAGGCTCTAGAGTAACTTCTGAAATTTAATATGGACTCAGCTCTGGGCAGCAAACTGCATAGTTCTAACTGTAACATAGTTCATAATTCATCAGAATGATGACCATGCATTTTATGACAGCTTACAACTTATATAATTTAACAAATATTTTTTAAAATTTTTAATCGTGGTAAAAAATCATAACAAAATATATCATCTTAACCATTTTTAAGTGTACAGTTCAGTAGTGTTGTGTATTTATGTTGTGCAACAGAGCTCCAAAACTATTTTATCTCACAAAACTAAAACTCTCTGCCCGTTACACAACAACTCTCCACTTTTCCTCCCACAGCCCTTGGCAGCCACCATTTTACTTTTTGTCTCTATGAATGTGACTACTCTAGGTACCTTAAATAAGTAGAATCATACTTGTTTATATGTATTGAAGAGTATTCCTCTCTTTGTGACTGGCTTATTTCATTTAGCATAATGTCCCCAAGGCTCACCCATGTTGTGGCACATGTTAGAATTTCTTTCCTTTTTAAGACTGGACTGAATGTTGTATATAGATACCACATTTTGTTTATCCAACACTTGGATTACATCTTAAACAAGTGGAATCGTACAGTATTTCTCTCTTTGTGACTGGCTTATTTCATTTAGCGTAATGTCCCCAAAGCTCATCCATGTTGTGGCACATGTTAGAATTTCTTTCCTTTTTAAGACTGGACTGAATATCATGTATAGATACCACATTTTGTTTATCCAACACTTGGGTTGCTTCCACTCCTTAGTTATTGTGAATAATGCTGCAATTCAGAACCATGGGGTGTGTTATATCTATCTTTAGTATACAATGTTTACTAATGCAGAAAGGATTACAATTTTTTCTGTGCACAAAAGGTTAAACTTCATTACAAAGAACCATTTAACCATACTAGATAGGATATGGCTTTTTGTGTGGATGAGTACGTTTATTTTTTCAATAGATAATTTGGGAACTTTACACATAAAATTCAAGTTATATTAGTTTTTAAATTTTTGTTTGTTTGTTTGTTTGTTTGTTTTTTAAAGATTTTATTTATTATTTCCAGAAAGAGAGGAAGGGAAAGCGGCAAAGAGGGAGAGAAGAGAGAAACATCAGTGTATGTTTGCCTTTCACTTGCCTCCAGCTGGAGACCTGGCTTACAACCTAGTTATGTGCCCTGGCTGGGGAATCGAACTAACAACCTTTGGGTTCGCAGGCAGGCGCCTTATCCACTGTGCTACCAGCCAGGGCATGGATGAGTAAGTTTACAAAGGAACTAACATTTATTGGATACAAACTATATGACAGGCACTTATATATACATAATGCATTCTATTGTTTTTTTTTCCTTATGCTAATTCTGTGATTTATTCTTCTCTCAGAAGAGGATTAATACTTATTAAAAGCACTGTGTGCCAGTACTTTTTTATATACACTGTCTCATATAATCTTGATACAGCAATTGTTGACATGGCCATAACTACCCTTGGGTGATGTAACTGAGGTTCAGAGAGATGAAATACTTCAAACAAGGTCACACAGCTAAAAGGTGGCAAGGTTTGACCTGAGTATGAGGTATGAATTGTACATCTAGTTCAGAAGTATGGGTTCTTCATCTATACCATGCTTTCTCTTGCTTCCAGGCATAGCACTATACAGCTATGATTGGAAGAATATTGAAACAATATCAAGAAATTACACTGCTATAATAATTTATATAGAGAAAAACTTCTGAAGTGTCTTTCTATAAAATAACAACCCTTTGGGTTTTTCTTGCAGAGAAACAGCATTATCAATTCATATGAATTCATCTGAAACATATAAAGGCTTGCCTCCTGGGTGGTTTTGCAAAGTGTTTCCCTAGGATTCCCAAAAGAGTGGTTCTCGAATGCCAGTCTCCCAACCCTTCAGTTTCCGAGGTTATCTTTCACTTTATTATAATTTCCCCTATTTTCCTCTCCCTTTCCTTTGGTTTGACAGAGAGCTGGGATCATTTTCACTGCCCTTTGCTCCCACTGCTCTTGAATGGTGTGGTATTTGGGGCTGGAGCTTCGATCTGCTCCCAGCAAGCTATGGACAAGTCCATTGCAATGTTTGCTTCCATATGGGATTTTTCAATTAACAAAGAAGTCATAATATATCATCTGAGTAGCTGTTTAAGCTTCTCTAAGAGTTCCTGTGCATTTAGAATGATTTACCTTGAAACTTTGTAAACCAAGAGATAGGTGAAAGTCAACAGTGCTTCCAGAGATTCATTTGCAGTCTTCAGTAATCCCCAAATGCAGAATGTTAGCCAGTGTATATAAAAAGTCAAAGTGGTAGAAATTGTTGTCACCATCAAATATCCATTCTGTCCTTCACCCTTAGTTACTGATTCCCAGTTTTATTCAGAGTGACCATGTGCCTCAAGTTATATTAAAAGGAGAGAAGGAAATAATGAAACTCTGGGGAAGTTTTTCAAAGGAAGAAACTTGATTCAGCCAGAAGTAAAGGCATCAGGTTCTTCATCTGTCCTTTATCAGTCCTCCTTTGCATGGGCAGTGCTCTGCCAGCCATCTTCTCTAATGAGGGGACATTGAGAGTGGAAGCCACGTGCTTGTAATGACACCAAGGAGTCTGATGTGCTAGATGCACAAATTCATCCCACTTCTTTATGCATGTGTCTGTGCAAAATAACTGCAGCTACTCCATAAAGAGAGGGAGTCACTGTCTCCAACCCATGAATCTGGTGTGGGGGGTCCTAACCTTAGTGGGGTAAGTAAGATGTCTTTTCAGAGGGTCACCTGATATGGGATGTCAGAACCTGAGTAGGGAGAAGAGGACTTACATGTAAGGGAAATTGTTGGTGGCTGAGATTGGAAATTTAGTTACATAGGGAAGGATTGATCAGGTAAATAACTACTAAAGATAATGTGAATGAGGTTTCCCACTGTGGAAAAAGGGAGTTAACAAAAAAGAAATGTAGAAAATTAGAATCAGCCCTGTGGTGTGGACTGGGTTAGGTATGTTGGTATGAACTCACATTTACATCTAAATATAGATGCAAATGTGTGTGTTGTATGTAATTATATGTGTGTGTATACATGTATATACAAGTTGCATGCCATCAATTGGCAATAACTTTGCATCTCCTTATTTCACATGCTTCTTATTAATTTTGAAAAACTCTGTTTCTGAGGTTATGATTTAACATCATTGTTTCAGATATAAAGTATTAAATTCTGAAAGCAACCATCATGTTGAAGGAATACCATGTTAGAGCAACCATAGTTTCTGGACCGCATGCAGGAAATTGTGGACTTCAATAACATTCCTTTATGTACAGTTTACAATGTGCAGGTGTATGATACTGATCCTGATGTCACCACACCAACAAGGAAAATATATAAGGTACACAAGGATCACACAAGTCCAAATATTGTACACAGAATCCAGATCATCCATGAAGATCCAGGATGTTTACCTTGACATTTTTGAGAGAAGTAGTCGTACCATGGATGAAGCAAGTCGCAAATGGACATCATTTTGTCTTCCAACAAGATGGTGCACCAGCACGTAACACCAAAAAGGTGCAAGAATTTCTCAGTGTCAATGTTCCTGAATTCTGGTCAAAGGAAATCTGGCCGCCTGGTTCACCATATGCAAATCTATTAGACTATTATGTGTGCAGCATTTGTGAGAGAGAAGTGAATCAACTTCATTCTAATAAAGAGACTGTTAAAGCTAAGGATGAAAAATGATGATGTCCATGGATAAAGGAAAGTTCATTAAAGTGTGCTCAGTATGCTGAAGTCAAATTGAGTCTCTTATTTCAGCCAATGGAGAATTTTTCAACAATTTAAAAAACAATGACTATGTTTATGTAATTACATAGAAGAAATATTTCAAAATATAATTCTTTTGTGGTATGTTTATTTCACTAAAATTTTGCCAGTTGATCACATGCACCCTGTACATGTAAATCCTCACTTAACATCCTCAATAGATTCTATGGTTTTAAGTGAAATGACATAAAACGAAACTGATTTTCCAATAGGTTAATTGATATAAACAAGAGTTAAGTTTCTGTGGCATCTCCCCATCATTATAATGAAATAATCTTGAATGAAAATACATTTTTTGAGGACCTATAGTATATATTTTTCTGAGAGAGCCTGTGGGCTGATAACACCCCAAAACATAGTGGCAGGATCAGTTCTGCCTACAGGAAGATTACACAGGGGAGATGATGTTTGAAGTAACCTGAAACCTTGAAGGATGAGGAGGATTTTGCCAGGTATCACACTGAAGAATGAGGACGATGGGGCTTAAAGGTGTTGCCAACCTGGTGAGCAAATAGGGGGACAGAATAGTATGAGGCATGGCCTGAAGGTGGTGGGAGAGAAAAGGGGGCTGTATGGTGATTAGTCTTTGTGCGCAGCATGAAGAAATCTAGACATGACATTTTTAAATTTAGAGTTGCATAATTACCTCCCAAATTAGTGGCTACAAACAACAATCATTATCCCATAGTTTCAGTGGGTGTCCTTAAGAGCTGAGGTGCTCTGGCTCAGCGTCTTAACAGGGCTGTGTTCAATGTGTGGTCATATCCAGGTAGACTTGGGTAGGATCTGAGGTTACTCACGGGACAGCCAGCAGGCCTGGGTTTTGTCTGCTGTCTGCCAAGACCTTAGTTCCCCTCTATGTGGGCAGCTTTGTAAGAAACTCACAGCATGGCAACTGGCTTCCCTGAGAGTAAGGGATCTGAGGGGAGGAGAATACTGGAGAACTCCCAGATGGAAGCCACAGGCTTTTTATAACCTAACATGGGAAGTAATGTTCCATTACTTTGATTTGAAACAAATCTCTAAATGTGTCTTTGCACAAGAAGTAAGTATTGTATAAAGACGCAAATGCATGGGGCCAGGATTGTCAAACCAGCTGAGAGGATACCCATCAGAGCCCCAGCAGTGGGAAGGGGCACAGTCCTGCACATGTCTTTGGGCAGAGTGGGTGAGGGCAACCCTGGGGGCAGTAAGACCATTTGGGAGATGGTCATCCAAGATGTAATTATGGGTAGAAGGAAGAGGCCTCATCGTCAATATAAAAACATTCCTGGATGTGGTCAGAGTGGGAAGAAGGAAGGGGAAGGGCACCAAGTGGAATGATTGTTTCCCAGGTTACATGTGTGCACGAAGCTGCTGCAAACTCCATTTTCAGCATCTTTTTTATTTTAATAATAAAATTTCAATAACAGTTTATTTTCAATATTAGTTTGTATTGATTTCAGGTGTACAGCATAGTGGTTAGACAATTGTATAGTTTACTTAGTGGTCCACCTGATATTTCCAGTACCTACCTGGCACTATACATAATATCTCAGTACTGTTCACTATATTCCCTGTGCTGTAATTTGCATCCCTCTACTGTTGAAAAATCACCACTGCTTTACTACTTGCTGTTAAGCAGATCATTCCATGGACTTCTGTGGCTAGAAACCTGCTTCTGCAGAGAGGGGTTTATAGTATCCTTTTGTTGCCTGACAACAACTGAGAGCTATTAGGCAGCTATTTTGTTTTAAAACAGTGTCTCAAGTTGGGAAACATTGGGGCTATAAGTTTTTTTCTATTACCCTGGAGGTGAACAAGCCATTGTTTATGAAATGGGATACAGTATATAAAGAAAAAGTATTTCAGATTTATTTCACTTTAGTCTTTCTAGCAGCATTATGTTCAAAATTAAAAACTGACATAAACACCATCTTTTAAACCTGTGTGATTCCTGAGAATAGAAACTGCTTGGGTGTGCAGTTGAATCAGGCTCTGGAAAGTGTGACCTAGACCTCTAGGTGTATCTCCCTGTGAAGTGAAGACCCAGCAGCCACCACATTGGGGGCATATCTAGCAGAAGGCATCATCTATGGCCTTGTATTATGTTATGCCAGTGACACCAGGTGTTGAAAGTAAAAAATGTAGTTTATCCTACATGTTTAAAATGGTCGTTCTTGTTGTTTAATATTTATACTTAGGCCAACCTTGGATCATAGTAAAAATAAAATGCTCTTAGGAAATTTGTGTTCAGTAATATTGTTTAGGGAACAGTTTCATAGTTAAAAAAACAGAAAACTTAAAGGGCTAATATATACAAAAATTGGAAAGGGCCAACTTTAATTATCCTAAGATTTTTTTTTTTGGCATTATTTTTGTTTTAGGTATTTTGTTTTGTTTTTGTGTAGTTCAGATATTTGAAGTATTTTAAATTATATGTGGGTTTGTACATATGTTAAATCTTTAATATTTGGAAAATTCACTTTTCTGGTTAATTGAACTTTCCATATAGATGAAGATTAAGCAAAAATATTTTCTAGAAATCTTGTGAACATAAATTTGTGTGCCTTCTCTGTTTTTATAGTATGCAGAGCATAATGAATCTTCTTTATTCTTAAAAATCCGTAATTCTTCTATAGCACCAAAGACGGAAAGACCTTACTGACACAATAAGCAAGACATGGGAACAACATGTCAGTCAACAGATGAATAGAATAAAGAAAATATGTATAGAATATTCCATTTATATGTATATTTACATATATGTAATACTTTTTCACTATATTTCACAGGCGATGACAATGGGAATATATATAAATATTTTTCAGCCATAAAAAGAAAGGAATCCTGCCCTGGTCACATGGCTCAGTTGGTTGGAGCATTGTACTATGTTACTGATTTGATCAGTCAGGGTTTGTATGGGAAGCAACTGATGGATATTTCTCTCTCACATTGATGTTTCTTTCTTTGGTGCTCTCTCTCTCCCTTTCTCTCTTTCTAAAATCAATAAATATATCCTCCGATTAGGATTTTTTACAAAAGGAAATTGTGCTATTTGCAACAACATGGATAAACCTGGAGGATATTACTCTAAGTGAAATAAACCAAAGACACAGAAAAATAGAACAGGACTTTGGATAACATCAGTTCATTATAATGATGATAAAAGATACTGGTTCCCAACCAGGGCCACTGTCTGTGTGGAATTTCATGTTCACCCCAAGTCTGTGTGTATTATTTTCTGGGTACTCTGGTTCCCTCCTGCATCCCAAAGATGTGCGTGCACGTGAAGTGAACTGGCCTGTCTACATTGTCCAAGTCTGAGAGAGTGAGGGTTTGTGGGAGTATGTCTTGAAATGGAAGGGCATCTTCTCCAGAGTGGGTGTCCACCTTGAGCTGCTGGGATAGGCTCTGCATACCTGTGATCCTGAACTGGAATAAGTGGGTTGGAAAAGAATTACTTGTTTTTATCTTGCTTAAATCATTAATAGCCTACATTTATTTCAATGTTTAATATTAAAAGTATTAAGGGTTTTTATTTAGAAGTTTGGTGACATCTTTATGACCACTAATATGTCAAAGGAACTTAACTCTTGTTTTTATCAATTAGCCTATAGTAAAATTGGTTCCATGCCATCACTTTGCTTAAAGTCAGTTTTCATGAACTTGTAGATAATGTTAAATGAGGACTTACTGCATTGTATAATATCACATATGTATGTAAAAAAAAAAAAAGAAGGTCAAAGTCATAGAAGCAGAGGTAGAATAGTGTACCCAGGGGTGTGGGGGAAATGGGAAATGTTGGTCAAAGGGTATTAAATTCATTTACCAAATAAATAAGTTCTGGGGATCTAATGTACAGATGGTGACTACAAGTTAATAATTCTGTTTTCTTAAATTTTGCTGAGAGTACATCTTAAGCATTCTTGCCACACATAGATTCACACAAAAAGGAACTAGGTGAGGTGATGGATGTGTTTATTTGATTGTGCTAATTGTTTCACAGTGTATACATACATTTGATCATCACATTGTGCACCTTAAATGTATGCAATTTTTATTTGTCAGTTATACCTCAGTTAAGCTGGGAAAGAAAAACTGAAAGACCCTTCACTAAAAGGGAAGCACTCACTGAGAAATTAGTGGTTTCCCAAAAGGTTAATCACCAGTATCACTTAGCTTTTTAAAATGTTGTATTTTATTTTAAGTCCAGGTTTCTGTCCCCTAACTTTAGGCTTACTAAATTAATCTCCCTAAGGAAGGGAAGGCTCAGGAATAAAAATGTTCAAATTTCTTCTGTGTTTTGGGAGCCTAGCTGGGTTTGGGAAGCCCAAGCTGCAAGATCCAGGGCACTCCATGGCCTGAGGCAGCTTCCTGCCCTGCTGGCCCCAGCCTCCCACCTATCCATCCTTGCCCCTGCAGGCAGTGTCCGTGTTCCTAGGGGCACCAGGTACTTCCCCACCTGTGTGCCCCAGCTTTCACCCTGTTCCCTCCTGGAAAGCCTTCCCTCCCACCCTGTTCCCTTTTCTCTCCAGAATGACTTTGATTTCCCTGCTCCCCTTTAGGGTCGGTCAGGGTCCAAATCACACACAAGCAGAATTCATCGCTGCTTTTCCTGTTCTTCATGACACTGTGCCACTTTCCCTTGGTCATTCAACACAACAGAGTCTAATAACATATTTTTTCTATATATATTTTTTATTTTTTAAAAAAATTTATTTATTATTTTTAGTGAGAGGGGAAGGGTGAGAAGGAGGGAAACATCAATGGATGGTTGCCTTTCACCTGCCTCCAGCAACGGACCTGGCTGGAGACCTGGCTTGCAACCTGGTTATGTGCCCTGGCTGGGAATTAAACCAGCGACCTTTGGGTTTGCAGGCCAATGCCTATCCAATAAGCCACCAGCTAGGGCTTTTTCTATATATTTTTAAAGATTTTTTTTAATTTAGATTTTTTATTGAGGCAAAATTTGCATAATATATTAACCATTTTTAAAGTGAAGATGTCAGTAACATTTAGCACTGTCATAATGTATAATCCCAGAACATTTCACCAACCTGAAAGGAAACCCTGACCACCTTAAGCAGTCACTTACTAATCCTTACTCCCCTCAGTCCCTAGCAACCACCAATCTGGTTTCCATTCTATGGGTTTACCTGTTCTGTATTTCGCATCAGTGGAATCATATGTGACCTTTTGTGTCTAGCTTCTTTCATTGGGGTGATTTCCAAGTTCATCATGTTTATCATAGATCATATTATCATATTAATTGTATCACGTTAGTTTTCTAGGGCTGCCATAACAAGGTACTACAGACTGTGGGGCTCACACCTAGCTCCTGGAAGTTAGGTGTTTTGATCACGGTGTCAGTAGGTTTGGCTTCTTCTAAGGCCTCTCCTTAGCTTGCGGATAGCCACCTTTTCTCTGTGTCTTCACATGCCCTTTCTTCTGTGACTCTGCAAATTTCCCCCTGGAACTGGTCTAACTAGACTAAGGCTCACCTCAAAGCCCTTATTTTAACTTAAATGACCTTTTCAAAGACCCTATCCAAATATTCTCACATTCTGAGGTGCTGATGTTAGGACTTAAACATGTTAGTTTTTAAGGAGTTACATACAGTTCAGTTCATAATGATCAAGTTATCTTGTATACAGCTCCGTTTTTATACCATTTTCCACTGCAGAATTCTCTGCACACAGGCCTTGTGTTCGTTCTGGACATTGCAGCTTGATGAACCTTCAGCATTTCTTATAAGGCATGTCTAGTGATGATGAATTCTCTCAACTTTTGCTTATTTGGGAAAGTCTTGATTTTTCTTTTCTGAAAGACAACTTTTCTGGATGAAGTGTTGTTTATCGACAGATTTTTCCTTTCAGCACCTTGACTATCCCACTCTTTTCTGACCTATAAGATTTCTGTTGAGAAATCCATGCATAGCTTAATAGGCATTCCTTGGCAGATTACAAACTTATTTGTTCTTGCTGCTTTTAGGATTGTCTCTTTGTCTTTGACTTTTGACGGTTTTATTATAATGTGTCTTTGGGAAATACCTTGGGGATTAAAATGATAGGGTGATCTATTGACTTGTTGAACTTCGGTGTTCAGATTTCTTTCCAGGGAGTTTCAGCCATTATTTCTTTAATTTTCTGCCTGCTTCATGTATTGGTTCTTTGATTGGTGTCTCATAACTCATGTAGGCTTTCTTCACTCTTTTCCATTCCTTTTCTTCTTTTCTGACTGAGTTATTTCAAAGTTCCTATCTTTTAACTCATAGGTTCTTTCTTCTGCATTGATTTATTCTACTATTGATGTGCGCTATTGCAATCTTTTCCCCTCATTTTATTCATAGAATTCTTCCAGCTCCAGAATTTGGTTCTTTTTTATTATTTCTGTCACTTAGTTATATTTCTCAAATTTTTTTGACTGTTTTCCTGATTTCAAAGAATTGCCTTTCTGTGTTTTCTTGTAATTCATTGAGTTTCCTCAAAATGCTATTTTTTGCTGGCCTGCGAACCCAAAAGGCACTGGTTTGATTCCCAGCCAGGGCACACAACCAGGTTGCAAGCCAGGTCTCCAGCCAGGTCCATAGCTGGAAGCAGGCGAAAAACAATGATACAGTGATATTTCTCTCTGTCTCTGCCTCTCTCCCTTCCCTTCTCTGGAAATAATAAATAAAAATTTTTTAAATGCTATTTTTAATTCTTTACTGGGTGAATCTTAGGTCTCTATGTGTTTGAGTTTGATTAGTGGGAGATTATCATGATCCTTTGGTGATATCCTTGATTTTTCATGATCCTTAGAGGTCTGCATTATTTCTTTGACATTTGAAGTAGCAATCACTTGCTCCAAACTTTTAATAGCTGCCTTCAGGAGAGAAATACCTTTCATCAGTCCTCCTAGAATCTGAAGCTTTATCACTCTTACATGAATATACCTGTCCCATGCTTCACTTTTTGTGTGTGACAGAATTCCTAAGCTCGTTATATTTTCTCTAGATCTTACAATGCACCAGGCAGGCTGTTAATAGCCTTTCTCTTGTTTTCAAGAAGGTGGTGTTACAGATCAAGTTTGTGGTTTCTCCCTTGCCTGTTTCCTGTAGGTGCTCCCGAGCCTTCCATCAAATCTTGCTCACAGGGTTGGGAGATGTGTGAATGAGGTACACAGGGTGCTGGGGAAGCATGTAAACCATTTGAGGAATCCTCTGGTGAGGCTTACCCAGTGACTTTTGGCTTGTCTTCCTGATGGAATCCACATTGCAGTCAGCAGGAACTGTATCCCTTTAATGCTCTCCACAAATCTCATCTTCTTCTATCACAGTCAGCTCTCCACCCCAAATCATGGAGCCCCCAATTCTCTGGATGCTGCAAGGGAGAAATGAGTCTTCTTTAGCACTGTCCTGTGCAGCTGGGGAAACCAGCTGCTCACCCTGCCTCTCTACCCCTGTCTCCCCCTTCTCCCTTTTTCCTGCCATCTTGGAGAAGTTGGCAAAGCCAAGCTATTCCTCTTATTTGATCCAGTGTGTCCAAATTGTGGAACTTTTTCTCTGGAAACCTGGATTCCACAAGGGCTTTTTTGTTCATGAGTGACTGCACGAGTGAGGGTTCTCCAGGTGCCAGCCAAGAGGGGCTGGAGCTAGTCAGACCTAACCAAGGTCAGGTCTGCATGCCTGTTAACCTGATGCACAGGTGTGTGTGCTGCCCCTACCCCTGGGTCTTTTGGCATATGGTATTGGATCCCACAACCCCCACAGAGGCATTCTGACTGGATGCCAATTTTTCATTTTTGGAGTAGAGGAACACAATTGAGGGATGTCTTATGACACCATAATGCTGGTATCATTTAATGTTCTGTTGATGTATATGTCTATCATTTCTCTGATTCCACACTGTTTTTATTACAGCTCTGTAATAAGTATTGAAATATAAACTTTATTCAGTTTTTCAGTATTGTTTTGCTTATTCTTTTTTTTTTTTTAACTTTTATATAAATTTTAGAATCAGCTCATGAGTCTCAAAACAAGAAAAAAACCCAAAATCTGCTGTGATTTTCTTCAGGATTATGTTGAATGTATAGTTCAATTTGGGGGAAATAATCACTTTTACAATATTGAGTATCTCTCCATTTACTATATATTTATTTTTTCTCAACTGCTTTGAATTTTCAGTGTATATGTGTTGTGCGTATTTTGTTAAGTTTTTTTCATATTTCATAACTGTTCTATTGTAAATGATACCTTTTTAATTTCAAGATCCAGTTTTTCTCTGCTAATATATAAAAATATAATTGATTTTTAAATATGAGGGGGTACCCCAAAAAGGAATTTATAAAAAATTGTGTATTTATTTTTACATTTTATAACTTCAGCCATCTTTGAGGTACTCTCCATTTGATGCAGTACAACTATCAATATTTTTTTCACTGATCAAGACATTTTCTTGAACTGGTCTGTTTTGATGCCTTTTAGTGCTTTTACCAGTTTTGTTTTTACATAATTTTTAAACTATGTTTTATTGATTATACTTTTATAGTTGTCCCAAATTCTCTTCCCTTTGCTTACTTCCAGCTAAGACCCCCATTCCCTCCTGTAGTCCCACCTCTCTTCTTAGTTTATGTCCATGTGTTGTGCATATAAGTCCTCTGACTTCACCCTTTCCTTTATTATTATTAATTTCTCCCTGTCTATCTTGTACCCACCAATTATGTTTCCTAATCTGCACCATTTCCCTATTTCACCCCCTTCCCACTCCCATCTGATAACCCTCCCAGTGATCCTCATACCTGTGATTCTGGTCCTTTTCTGGTTGTTTGCTTAGTTTGTTTTGTTTTTATTTTTTAGGTTCTGTTGTTGATAGTTGTGAATTTATTGTCATTTTAATATTCATAATTTTGCTTCTCTTTTAAGCCCTTTTAACATTTCATATAATAATGGTTTGATGATGATGAACTACTTTAGCTTTACCCTGTCTGGGAAGCACTTTATCTGCCCTTCCACTATAAATGATAGTTTTGCTAATTGTAGGTCCTTGGTTTATCTCTTGAATACTTTTTTTTTTTTTTTTTTTTTAAAAAGAATTTTGTCAGTTTTTTAAATTTTTTTTCATGATTGTTTCAGTTTCTTTTCTTTTTAAAATTTTATTGTTGTTGTTTTACATCCATCCCCTTTTTGCTCCCCTCTGTCCCCCTCCCTACCCACCCATTCCCCACAAAGTCAATCCCACCTGTTGTCCATGTCCATGGTTCCTTTATACTAGGTTCTTGTCTAAGCTGCTCCCCTTCCTTCCCTCTGCCTCCTATTTTTTTATTCTTTAAATTTTATTGTTGTTATATTACATTCATCCAATTCCCACCCCCTCCCCCTCCTCCCCTTCCCCAGAATATTTCTTGCCAATCCCTTGTCTGCAAAGTTTCTTTTGAGAAATCAGTTGATAATTGTATAGGCACCCCTATGTAGTAACTCTTTTCTTTTCTCTTTGTGCTTTTAAGATTCTCTCTTTATCTTTAATCTTTGGCATTTTAATTATGATGTGTTTTGCTGTGGTCCAATTTGGATCTAGTTTGTTTGGGACTCTGTGCTTTTTGGACTTATATGTCCATTTCCTTTGCCAAATTAGGGAAGGTTTCCTTCATTATTTTTTCACACAAGTTTTCAATTCCTTGCTCTTCCTCTTTTTCTTCTGGCACTCCCGTGATTCAGATGTTAGCATATTTACAGTCATCCCAGAGGTTCCTATGCCTTTCCTCATTTTTTTTTTTTTTTAAGATTTTATTTCATTATTTTTAGAAAGAGGGGAAGGGAGAGAGGCAGAGAGGGAGAGAGACATCAGTGTATGGTTGCGTTTCACCTGCCTCCAGCCACAGACCTAACTGGAGACCCGGCTTGCAACATGGTTATGTGCCCTGCCTGGGGAATCGAACCTGCGACCTTTGGGTTCACAGGTTGGCGCCTTATCCACTGTGCTACCAGCCAGGGCCCTTTCCTCATTTTTTCCAGTTCTTATTTCCACCTTCTATACTGGTTGACTATTTCTTCCTATGTTCCAAATCATGGATTTGAACCCTGTTTTTATTCCCTTCACCATTGGTTTTGTTTGTATTTTCTCTCTTTTCACTTGGCCTAGCCTTCATTTCTTCCCTTCTGCGTTTGCTATATTTAAGCACATCTGTTAAGTCTGTGATCATCTTGTAACACCATTGTTTTAAACTGCATCTGTTAGGCTGGCAATCTGTTCATCTGTCAGGCTAGCTATTTATTTGTCATTTAGTTCACCCACTGGGACCTTGATCTGTTTCCTCTTTTGAGACGTACTTCTCTGTCTCATCAACTTGACAGGCTCCTGTGTTTGCCTCTGTGCCTTAGGTTAGAGCTGTCATACCTGTTACATTGTAAGGGGCAGAGTCTTCATTGCCAGTGATCTATTTCACTGCATTGTGGTGCTGTATGTGGGGGAGGGGTCTGAGAGGGAACAATGCGGCTTGCTCAGCACTTACCCCTTTTCTTGGTACTTCTCTGGTTTTATGTACGGGACTAGCTCCTCTCTAGTTGTTGCCATGGCTGTGGTTCCCAGAATGGGTGGGTCTGTGGATGTTCTAGGACCACGAGGCCTCTAAACATACAGACTGTGCTGAGAGACCAGCAGTTTCTTCCTTCACTCAACCTCTACTGGTTTTCACAGTCAAAAGCAATGTGGCTTTATTTACCCCCAACCCCCCTGCTGGACTGGTGCCATGAGCCTGGGGATCTGGCCTGGTACTGGGAGAACAGAACAGGTGTCCCTATTTTGTGATTTCCACTGGTCAGCCATAGACACCATCCCACTGCAACTGCCAAGCCACCAAATCATGCCACCACACTGCTCCACCAAACCACATCCTCTCTGTCCCGGCTCCTTGTTTGTTGGACTTTTATGCAGCTCCATATTCAGGAAGTTCTGGTTGTCTCTAGTTTTGAGGTAGATGTATTATTTTTGGTTATGGAGGGAGATGCATCATGTCTGTCTATGTCTCCATCTTGAATTCTGTCTTGTTTCTGGCCATTTTTTTGCTTCACCTCTTCATATTGGCAAAATGTTTCCCTTTGAGGAGTTTTTTCATATGGGGAAACAACAAAGAGTTGATCAGGGTGAGAGCATGTGAAAAGGGAGGGTGGGGCACAGGAATCATGCCCTTTTTTGGGCAAAAACTGCTGATCACTCAGTGTGGTATGGGCAGGTGTACTTCGATATCACCCATCCATCACAAAACAAGCAAAGGTATCGAAAGAGTTTCAAAAAAGAAACTCACTGGAGCTGAACACAGCCTCTCACAACAATGCCTGCTGGTACACTGGAATACAGATGTGTTCCTAGGAAATTTACCTAGCAAGGGGTCTGTCTGTCAGAAGATAATTCTGGTTTTGGGGGAATCCTTGATTTTATTGACCTTATATTCTAAGACCTTGCTAAATTCTCTTAATAGTTTCAGGGTTTTTGTCATTTCTTTAGGATTTTCTATATAATCATGTTAACTACAAAGATAGTTTTATTTCTTCCTGAAATATATTCCTTTTTTTTTTTTTTTTTTTTCCTTTATCTCTGGCTAAACTCCAGTTTCCAATATTGAGTACATATTGGAGAGTGGACATCCCTGACTTGTTTTCAAAGGGAAAGTAGTTGATTTTTCACCATTAAAAAGGATGTTAGAAAAAAAAAAAAACAAAACAAAAAACAACAACAAAAAAGGATGTTAGCTCGGGAAAGGGGTTCAAGTACAGTATATGGTGATGAAAGATAGGACTTGGGGTGAACACACAGTACAATATACAGATGATGTATTATGGAATTATATGCTTGAAACATATTTACACACATATATAGACATATATATGCTCATAATTTTATTAACTGGTGTCACTGCAGTACATTTCATGTGATTTATTAAAATAGTTTATTTACTTAATTTTAGAGAGAGAAGAAGGGAAGGAGAAAGGGAGAGAAACATCGAAGTGGAAGTGGTTGTCTCTTGCATGTCCCAGCTGGAACCTGGCCTAAATTCCAGGCATGTGCCCCAACTGGGAATCAAACCATTGACCTTTTGGTTTATAGGCTAGCACTCAATCTATTGAGCCACACTAGCCAGGTCAATAACTTTAATTTCAAAGAGAATATTAGCTGTATATAGTTCATAGGTTCTCTTGATCAGATTGAGGAAGTTCTTTTACTCCTAATTTGATGAGAATTTTGATCATAATTTTGTTGAATTTTGTCAAATATTTGTTCTGCACATTTTTAGATTAGAGGGTTTTTCTATTTTAATTTGTTTATATGATGATTCATTGGTTGACTTTCAAATATTAAACTACCTTACATTGTTGAGATAAAATATTCCATGGTAATGATATATTATCTTTTTTCATTTATTGCTGGGTTTGATTTGCTGATATTTGTGTAAAACTTTTACATGTATGTTTATAAGAGATATTGGCCAGTAGTTTTATTTTTCAGGAATGTCTTAATTTGGTTTTGTTATCAGATAATATTGGCCTCATAAATGGAGTTTCTTCCTCTTGTATGTGTAAAATTTTATTAAAAATTATATTATTTCTTCCATAAATGTGTGGAAGAATTCACCAATGAAGCCATTTACCTCTATGCAAGGATTTAACTATGAGTAAAAGTTCATATATAGAGGTATAGCTATTAAAGTTACTATTATTATTTCTTTTTGGTGATCTTTAGTAGTTTGTGGATTTTAAGAAATTTTTCATTGGTTATATATAGTGATGTTCCCTCTTTGATTTCTTGTATTAATCTCTCTCTCTCTCTCTCTCTCTCCCTCTCTCTCTTTGGTGGGAATGGGAAGATCTATTAAACTAGTGAGAATAGTTCAATCATTCCTATCTATCACCCAGATTCATAAATTACTAAGATTTTGCCATGCGTACCTCATTAATTTATTTACTGAGGTATTTTAAAATGTCAAACATATTTCATGAACCTAGATACTTACATGTTCATCTCTAAAAAGATAAGGATATTTCCTTATAGAATCATGATGCCATTATCTATACCCAAAAATCTAACCTTTATTTTCTTGGTGTCATCGTTTACCTAGATATACCTATAAGATATTCCTGATTGTCTCAGAAATGACATTTTACAGCTGATATATTCAAGTCAGGATCCAAACAAGGCCTACACATTACCCAGGGCTGTTACATATTTTGGGTCTCTTAAACTAGAGGAAATCACCATCACTTTTTTAATAAAAAATCTTCCATGGAATGCCCTTTTGTTTCCAGTAAGTATCATTTAACTCTTCTATGATTGGAGGTTCTTTAACCTAAGAATGACTGTACTATGACTTGGAGCCTTCTGTAGCCCTGGGAAATCTGCCTTTACTCTCATGCCCTGGAGGAATGTGGAAGGTGATGGGTCACTTTAGGAAGCCTTTAATCTCCCTCACCTCCAAATTCCATTCAATTATATGCAGCACTGTAATTGTCTTTGTCCTGTTAACTGTAGTTTCATGTTTGTAAGCCTTCTTCTTGTGAAAGTGTTCTCTACTCTGTTACTATATGTGTTTTTACAATTAAATGTACATTTTACAAAAGTATAAGATATATAAGAAAAGTGTAGAAATCATATAACTGATTAATTTTCTTTTTAAAAAAATATTTATTTATTTTTAGAGAAGGTAGAAGGGAAGGAGAAAGAGAGGGAAAGAGAAACATCAATGT
This sequence comes from Noctilio leporinus, assembly GCA_004026585.1. NCBI lineage: Eukaryota > Metazoa > Chordata > Mammalia > Chiroptera > Noctilionidae > Noctilio > Noctilio leporinus. Next base: position 49,854 of record PVIW01007128.1, on the reverse strand, counting down.
GTGGTTGCCTCTCTGGCACCCCTAAGTGGGGACCTGGCCTGCAAGCCAGGCATGTGCCCTGACTGGGAATTGAACCAGTAACCTTTTGGTTCCCAAGCTGGTGCTCAATCCTCTGACCCACACCACACCAGCCAGGGCTGATGAATTTCCTTAACAGGAACAGACCCAGGCAGCCATCACCTGAATCAGGTGTCATGTTCTTCCCAGTCAGTGCTTTCCCCCAGGGGTGTCCACTTATCTGACATCTGCAGCAGAGATCAATTTGGCTTTTATTTACTTTCATATAAATACAATCATGTAGTAGGTACTATTTTTGTCTGACTCCTTTCATTCAGCATTACTTGTGAGATTCATCGGTGCTGTTTCATGTAGCTCATTTGTTATTGCTGTGAAATTTTTCCAGGGTAACACAGTTTATTAGGCCATCTTACTGTTGATGGACATTTGGGTAAGTAAGTTTTGTGCTATTACAAATGGTGCCAATCAGAATAATTTTATCTTTTTCTGGTGAACCTGTGTTCACATTTTAGTGGAGCATCTACCTGAAGTTGGCTCGCTGTGTCATTGGGAAAACAGGCTCAGCTTCCATCTATACTGCCAGTCTTTGGGGTTGCACAAGGTAATTTTTTTAATTATAAATTTTACCATGTCACTTCAGACTTACTGAAACCCAGAGTCCCTAGTGACCTGGACCCAGCCTCCCTCCTTCCCCTCTTCTCAGGCTCTGGCTCCAGCTCCCAGGCATGCCCAGGCCTCATCAGACCCCCTCATCTCCCTTGCTCATCCTTTTCCCTGTTTCTCCTAGAGGTCTCTGCTGCTCAGGTAGCATTCTCCGTCAGGACATTTGATACCCTGCTTCCCCAGGCATGTCTCTTATTGGCCTCCTCACAGTGTATCTTATCTTTTAATGTAGTTAGCTCCCCAATTTGACGGCAGCTTTTTTTTTTTTTTTAAGATTTTATTGATTATTATTTTTTTTAATAATGTATTTTATTTTATTTTATTTTTTTAAGATTTTATTTCATTATTTTTAGAAAGAGGGGAAGGGAGAGAGGCAGAGAGGGAGAGAGACATCAATGTATGGTTGCTTTTCACCTGCCTCCAGCCACAGACCTGACTGGAGACCTGGCTTGCAACCTGGTTATGTGCCCTGGCTGGGGAATCGAACCTGCAACCTTTGGGTTCGCAGGCCGGCACCTTACCCGCTGTGCTACCAGCCAGGGCTTTATTGATTATTTTTAGAGAGAAGAGCAGGGAGGGAGGAAGAATGGGAAAGAAACATCAATGTATGGTTGCCTTTCTCCTGCCTCCAGCTACAGACCTGGCTGGAGACCTGGCTTGCAACCTAGTTATGTTCTCTGACTGGGAAATCGAACCAGCGACCTTTGGGTTCATAGACCATTGCCAATCCACTGAGCCACCAGCCAGGGGACTGCAGCTTCTTAAGAACAAGAACTGCTGTCTGGTTTATTTTCAAGTCCCTGGCAATTAGCATGATGCCTGGCCTATCATAGGTGCTCAAAAAATACTGACAGGGTGAATGAATGAATAGTCTTTCAACTAGCCTGCAAATACTGAACACTTGGCAGATAATAACAGAATCTTGGTGACTGGTGGATCACTATTTGATTTACAAAAGCTTTAAATCTGGCTTTGTTTTTTAAAGTTGTAAAGACAGGGCTTAAAGCACAGCACCTCCCTCAGTTGTGACCAGTGGACAATAGCTTTCACATTGGACAGTGGTTATCTGCTATGAAAACCAGTGAGAGTGTCACTGTTTTGTACCACCAAGAACCTCCTGTGTTTTTTTTTTTCCTAGTTGACCACAGTGTGCCTTGGGGGAAGGTATGTATATATTTGGGTATATATTTGGATTGAGTCATTCCATTTAATAGCTGTGCTGTTTTAGTTTAACTCCTGGGATCCTTAGTTTCCCGTGTGTGAAATGGGACAATAACACCTGCTTTGCAGGGTTACTGAAGGACTGGAGAGAATGTATCAGCCCCTATACAACAAATTTTCTTTCTTTCTCTTGGGAGAAACTGGTGACCTTAACAAACTGGGCTCAAACTAGTTTCCACCTGGCTCTCCTTGTGTCTTCCTGAGAGATCTTGGGTAGGACTGGGTTGCTTCACAGCTGTCCCTGCCCTGGAGGAGAGAAGGGGTGGGCCCTGCAGCTGGGTGGGAGAGCAGGCGGGAGGACCAGGGGCAGGCAGGAGGACCAGGGGCAGGCAGGGAAGGAAGGACCTGGTGGCTTCAGTGCTTTCTCTCTCTCACACAGGGAGACACAAGTCCTAGAAACCCCTCCTTTCCTTCTTGGAGGGGGAGGTAGACCACCTGGGCTATACTGGTCTTTCCCCCTCATGAGACAGAGACCAGGTACCTGGAGAACTGTCTTTATTCCAAGATGATGGCAGATATAAATTCCTTAACTCAAAAATAATTGAAATCTTTGTTATATTAAAACACGGAGTCTGCATGAGTTTTAAAGGATCAGCTCTTTTGGGTCACTGGTCGGATCCTCTTTCCCCCTCTAGAAAGGCTCTGGAGGTAGGGAGGACTTGGTTTATTTTTACTTTTTCAAGATTTTTAAAAAAAGATTTTATTATTTTTAGAGAGAGGTGAAGGGAGGGAGGCAGAGAAGGAGAGAATCAATGTATGGTTGCCTTTCACCTGCCTCCAGCCATGGACCTGGCCGAAGACCTAGCTTACAACCTCATTATATGCCCTGGCTGGGAATCGAACCAGCAACCTTTGGGTTTGCAGGCCGGCACCATTCCACCGAGCCACCAGCCAGGGCTCAAGATTTTATTTATTTTTAGAGCAAGAGGAAGAAAGGGAGAGAGGAAGAAAAACATGGATGTGCCAAAGAAACATGGATCAGTTCCAACTGGGAAACTGGCTGCAATTGAACCTGCAGCTGTTTGCAGTGTCGCCCACCCACTGAGCCCACCAGTCAGAGCAGAACCTGGTCCACTGAACCCCCCTGCCTCCTGCCTTCCTGCCTCCTTCCTCCTCTGCAGCCTCTGTCCCAGGTTCCTGAGACAGCCAGCAGACCCTGGGGCCTTGGCTCTTGGGCATTCAAAGGACCAGTAAAGACTTGCACTTACAAGGAGCTTCAATTCAAGTAGGACTTTGATTAACCCTTAAATATTGGGTGGTTTCTGAATCATGGCCCTCTGAGGTTTGGGGGAGAATTGCTTTTTTCCTCTTTGGGGGAAATTCCTAAGATGTTAAACTGTTAATACCAGCCTTTTTTTTTTTATCATGAAAGAATCATGCAAACGTATTTTAAAAGTTCCCTAATGAAATACAAAGCTAGTGTTCTTTTGTTTTTGAAATAAGTTTGAGAAGTGTTTCAAGTTTTCTATTAGTAGCATCTATTCTCTGTTAATTACAAAGCAGTAAGTAACATGGGATTTTTCTATTTTAACAAGAATTTTTGTTCTCCCAGGATTAGACTCTGTATTGGTTTTAAGTGCTTTTTAAGAGCCAACTAAAGACCACCCTGAGATTTTTAGCAATGTTTAGGGTCCTGGGATCCAACCCCAAACACTAGAGAAAACCCTGAGGAAGATTGGTGTGCTTGGCCTCCAGGCCCCTGGCTGCTGTCAGCTGTGCCCAAGTAGGAATCTGGGGTGGTGGGTATAGTATAGAAAAGGGTTGGATTCAGTTAGTCCAGTGGACCCAGATCCCTTGAAGCCCATGTCACTCAAACACATTTTTCTAGTAGTTTTGGACTCAAAGACTTCTGACTACCGTCAGTAAAGCAACCAGCAAACCTTAATACTCATAGGAATGTGAGTAAATTGATTAACTTTAAAGTAGTATTTTAATGCATATTCAGTAACATGCCCTTAATTTCTTCTCCTACTCCCCCTTCTTAGTTTTTACTTATTTCTCAGCTATTTGTTTTGAGTTTTATTTTAAGGTAATTAGAAAAGCACTAAAAAGATTGTATGCTTTGGGGACAGGTAGTTTAAAAACACATCAGGCTTGATTGTTTTTGAGTTCTGTTTTTATTTTTAAAAAGACTTTTTAAAAAATGTTTTTAAATGAGTATGTGAGGCCCTGGCTGGTGGCACAGTGGAAAAGGCGCTAGCCTGAGAACCCAAAGGTCACTGGTTTGATTCCCCAGCCAGGGCACATAACCAGGTTGCAAGCAAGGTAGGTATCTGGCAAGGTCTGTAGCTGGAGGCAGGTGGAAGGCAACCATACATTGATGTCTCTCCCTCCATCTCTGCCCCTCTTCCTTCCCCTCTCTCTAATAATAAATAAAGTCTTTGAAAATATTTTTTTAAAAAATGGGTGTGCGAACATATACGTGTGTATATGTGCTGGTGTGACTCTTTTGTTGCACTAATGGAGGCAGTTACTTTTTCTAGGCTTGCATCCCTCCTGCCTACCTATCTCCAGGTGGCCAACATCTTTTTGGAAAATTTCAACTGGTTTTTAATAATATTCCTGGCAAAGAAAATTCTGTAGGTAATCTGTTATTGCTACCAAGAGAATTGAGTCCTGAAATCAAGAGCCACTGGAAATGGAGTTTGGTCTGTAGGCAGGCAGGGGAGCTGGGTTAGGGGCACCTGTGCTGCTGGTTTGTGGAAGTGCTCAGGGTTCCTTTTGTAGCGCAGGTGGTGTTCCAGAACTTCTAGCAGTTGTATTTGGCAGTCATTTTTCAGTCTTCTTGCTGACACACATTCTATCCCATGTCACTGGAGCAGGCTCCTGGTTGGCTCTCTTATGGATCCTGAGCTCCAGGGGAGGCAAGCCCAGCATATGTTCATCTCCTGCCATCTGCTGTGCCCTTGCCCCACTTGGCCAGGTCAAGGCAGCCCAAGGTCAGCCAGTGGCTTGGCTTTGACATCTGACCCTTCGGCTCTCTATCCAGTCTTCTTTCTGGGAGACCTAACTTCTCCAAAGCTATAAAATATTATATTAAATATAGGGGGCCTGGGTCCAGGCCTAGCTAGGGGCTTCACCTGCATTTGTAACAATTTTATTTATCACTTTTCGGCAGGCCTGACTTCGTAAATGGTTATCTATAAGAGTTGTTTAAACAGGTATATGTTCTCTTCTTTCTAGAATATTTTGTTAGCAAACCACCTAGAAAGGAATGCCTTTGTATGATACTTTGTAAATATCCTTTTGTGTTGCTTCCAACTTAAATTTTTAAGTTGCATTCCCAAATTCCCCATTTTTCACCTAAGTATGCAAAATACTGAAATAAAAACCATTTAAGTTAATGTAGCTTTAAAATGTTTCTGAAAAACAAAACCGTTTAAATAACATACTAATGGATAGTCATTACCTTTTCCTCCATTGCTTACTGCCTGAGTGTCACCAAGAGAAAAAAAAAGACCTTTTTGGGACATACAGGATAAAGTGGGAGTTACCTGCCTCCAACCAAACCCAGTGGCCCTTTCCATGCCCATCAGAATGGACTTGCAGGTTCTAACAAGACGCATATTCTTGGCTCTTCTTCCTTTGACTGGGGGTTTGCTCCAGGCAGAAAAAATATATTTTGAGCACTGCCAGCATGCAAGTTAAAAGCTGTGCTCTCCCCTAGCAGGCTTGCAAAAATATTCTAAAAGGCAAATTATTTGCTACATTTCTTAGTAGCCAACCATGGATACCTCTGCTTGGTCAGCAGCCAGTGCAGACAGGCTCTGGGTGGGTAATGACAGCTGGTATGGCCTGAACCTTCATCCCAGTCCCTGTCCCTCAGGGAGCACTGCACCCTCCACCACACTATCATGCTGGGACTGCTCCCCCTTTCTGCTGCTTCCCTTCCAGGGCCCCAGGTAGCCATTACAGACAAGCCTGTCTTGTCTAGTTTCACTGCATGTTGGATTCCAGAAAGTGAGTTTAAGGAAGGCTACCACAAATCTGCTTCAGAAATACTTTCGAAATGCTTGGATGCTTATGAAGATCCTAAATAAAGATTCATGTTTGCTGTTGATTAGGGACTGTGAAGTATGTTGAACTCAGATAAAAATATAAACTGATAAGAATAGATATAGATCTAATGGCCTGCAAATTGCTGTCCTCCCATGATCTCATTTAATCTTTTAAAAATTTATTTGAGGTATAATTTACATGCAAGAAAATCACGCATTAAGTGCTCAGTTTGGTGATTTTGACAAGACATGAAGATGGCCATATTTCTAGAACGTGTCCCCCACTCCTGCCCCCAACAATCTGATTGTTGTCCCTAGAGATTAGTTTTGTAGGTTCTAGATATCCTTTTATCTATGTAAGGCTATGTGGATGCTTACCATTGCCCCTGCTCCCAGGGAAGCTGGGGGTAGGGCAGGGAGTGACTGGGGTCACTCTCAGGGTCCAGAGCACCTTGCTCTCACTGGACCTTGCCTCTGTGACTGGGCATCTGAAGGAAATGGTGGCAGAGCCACAGGACTGAATTTAATTCCTAGAGATTTATACTTAGAGCAGTATTTGAACTTGTGGTGTTTTTGTTACAAGGAGAAATTGAGAAATTCCAAACACACTAAAGGCCTACAAGGTCTGTTTGGGAATTTGGACTGAGAGGAGGTAAGCGCTTGCGTTACTGCAGCAGGTAGTAAGTACTTACTGCATGTATTTAGCTGTGCTGGCTGATATGGAAGATGTGAAATGAAGAGAAGGTTTGATCTCTGCCTTTGAGCTCTTGGTTTGAAAACGTTTAGAGAGAAATGCAGGGTCCCTTGTTCAGAAAGCAGAAAGAGTGCAGTTATAAGACCCTAAAATATGAAGATTTTTTTCTCTTTCTTTTGTGGTTTTTCTCTCTTGATTTGTGATGGTGTTTTAGTTGCTACTTTATTATTTATATTTTATTATTTTACTATTATATTAAATTATTAGCATTGAGTTTATAATTCATCTTTATATGATGCAATGTCCATTTTAGTTTAAATATAAATATAGGAGGAGTATTTAACTCATGTGGAATCATAGAAATGATAATATTTCACAACTTGTGCATGCACATATAGTTTCTTCTTACCAGAACTAGGAACTCTGCTCAAAACTATCTCAGCTGTATTTATTTCACTTCTTGACATATGTACATTCTACCAACACTGCCCCTCACCTCCTGATGATGGAGCAAAGACTGAGAGGAAATTTGGGGTACTGAGTCACCCTTGTCCTCTGTGTCACAATCTTCACTGTGTGTGTGTGGTTGTCTAGTACAGGGAAGTAACCCAAATAAGGAAGATTAGGATAGAGCTTTTTGGTTATTATATTTCTTAGAACTCTATTGCCCTCTCCAGGGTTCAAAGCAAGTTCTGCTTGGAATGGAAAGTGTGGTCTTTCCCAGATGCCCCAGTCATGGACATTACCTTGTCCACACTTCTAGTCTCACTGAATCCCGTGGTCATGGGTCCACCAGGATTCCATGCCTCTAAGGCACTGAGAATAGTGTCTGCCTGTGGGGCTACACGGACCTCCTCTGCTCCCTAGGATATGCTCTAGTGTCCCATCAGACTTCACTTACATAAGTTGAGATAAAATTAAGAATTCCAGGGGTGGCTGCTTTTGAGTGCAGATTTCCCAGGCTGCCTGTATTGGTGTTTGTTTGGGCTCAGTAAGTTCCTGTGGGAGCCTTCTAGATGAGGATATAAATGGCAACTGGTGCGGGGCAGTGACCCAGGCTACCAAACTGCCCGGGGCCCTCTGGTGGCTGGAGCTGTTTCTTTTCTGCAGTTTCAGGTCAGAGGAAGTAAGAGGAGTGTTCTAGAGCTGAGGGAGAAGCCTTTGTAGGGCAGGAAGGGGGTGTGCAGACAGATACATATGCATGGCTGCCTTTAACTGGTCCACCTGTAGAAGTCACTTCATCTCTGTTTCCCCATCTATAAAATAGGGAGAAGCTATGAAGAGAGATCTCTGAGTTGTGTTAATTTGAAAATATAAGTGAAGCATTTAGCATGGGTCAGCCAGCAGTAACTGCTGTCAATCGTGGTGGCCAGCATCATTTATTTTTTTCCCCTTTGAACCACAGGTGGGCCAGCAGGTGAAGCTCTTATTCTTAAAGCCATGCCCACGGGGCAGGTAGGCACTTTGAGATGATGATGCCTGGCACCTTCTCTCTGGGTGTCAGACCTGTTATCAGGGCCCAGCTGTCTCCACTGCATTCTGTGCCTGCTGGCGGTTCCAGGCCTTTCCTGAGCTTTCTGTATCTCCTGCTGGGAACTGTGGGGTCTGGCATCACCTTTACTCCCAGCTGTGCCTGGTATTTAGGGCCATGGCCCTGGCAGGCTGGGACAATTTACCATCCTTCCATCTCCATAAAACCCTTTTCCTGACTTGGTGTTTAGGGATTTTCTTGCTGTTCCTTTCCATACTTTATTTATTTTTAAAAATATTTTATTCATTATTTTCAGAGAAAAGGGTGAGAGGAAGAAAGGGAGAGAAACAGCAATGTATGGCTGCCTTTCATTTGCCTCCAGCAAGCCTGGCTGGAGACCTGGCTTGCAACCTGGTTATGTGCCCTGGCTGGGAATTGAACCAGCAACCTTTGGGTTCACAGGCCGGCACCTATCCACTGAGTTACCAGCCAGGGCTCCTTTCCATACTTTTAGAGTCGACTTCGGGGATGGTAACCTCCCTTGTTGGTCACTGTATGTTTTTAAAATGGCAACACAATACTCATTAAAGTGGCGTGACATTAAATTTTTTTCTCCTTAAAAGTTTCTGGCATGGCTAAAGAGTAAAACCCCACAGAATGGTTGCTGAGGGAGCATTCAGAGGACCTAGTGTGTATCAGAGACCATGTAGTACCTGTTTGTTTGCAGGCTACCATGAAGGTCCAGGGTTTGAGGGAATGACTGGAAGTTGAGACACTAACTTCTTGATTTCAAAGGTGCCACCATTTCACCCAAGCTGCTGGGTTAATGTAAGAAAGGTGTTTTGCCATAAATGTTTCTGGGGTATTCAGTGGGGTTGGCTGGGCAGGAAGCTCTTGTCATTGCTGTAAAGAAACTAGCAAGCAAGAGAAGGAAAGCATCAAAGCACCCACAGGATGCGGCTGAGCCCTCCCTGGCCCGTCGCCTTCCAGTCTCTCTGAGGGGAGAGTGACATGACCTTAAAGTGCTTCATGCTTTCAAGCCAAGCTCCAGTTTAAAGTTCAAGGCATTTTGTTTTTTCACCTGTTTCCTACAGTTCTAAGAAACTTCTGAAGAATTAATGTGTAACTATATCAGACACGAGGGCATTTTCTCAAGGGAAAATGTTATAGTAGGAAGGGAGAGAAGGTACTCCTTGACCAAGCTATGAGATAGTTTCTATAAAATAAGAAAAATCTTCTTTAGAGTAGTCATAGACAACATCATATATGCTTTTTTCAAAGACTTGACCTCACTTAGTAACGTCAGCATCTGCCAAAGGCCACTGCACAGTGTTGCTGCTGACGGCCATGTAAGGACTAGGGCAACAGTGGCGCAACTAGTCCTCGTTGGCGACAGGGTGCCTTTCGGTGGGACTATGCTTCTGCTAGGGCGACTTTGACAGAAGATGTTGAATGATGAAAGCTAATGTAGACAGCAAATGGAAAGACAGAGAAGAGGGAACCTCCCTGGCAGTTCTTTGGGACAGGCATTTCTGGCTCTGAAACAGTTCATATGACAGTGAGGAGTGTCAGAGCAGGCTCCTCAGAAACCTTAATTTCATGTGGCTCAAATCTAGTCATTATACCTGTCTTTTCTAGCACAGTCTTAACTTGACAATAGGCAGTAAGCATTGTTTGTGGCTTGATGTTCTATCACTTGGTGAAAACAGTTTGAAGTGATGACACACAGCTTTTACTAACATTTCTTCGTATCATTAAGTTTTCATAAAGGATGAGTATTTTATGGAAACACCTTTTTTAAAAAGATGTTTTCATAGTAGAAGCTGGTATCCATTTAAATCCTTTTGCAGATTGATTTAAGAGGAGTTAAAATATGAGCCCCTTTCTTGTTTGATTCATCTGGTGTGTGTGTTTCTAAACGTGATCTAGGCAAATGCATAATTCTAATTTGTAAATTAGCATGATAAACTCTTAAATCCTGCCTTTTACACTTTTACCACCAGGTGGCTAAGAAAAAGTATCGAGCAGGAAAAATCTTAACAACTATGCAAAGGGCTCAAATCATTTTCAATTTCTGCTTAAGTGATGAAATATGAAACTGTAGATGAACTGTGGTTCAAGAAAGAAATCTGCTGAATAAGTGATGGAGGCAGTTCAAGCAGTGCCAGGCCAGATGGACATTTTCATGAGTGGTTTTGTTTTCTTAAATATTGACAATGTTAAAGTAACCACATTTTGCTGAAGTGAAACTTTATTTTAGACCCTGAGCCTGTTCCACTTGTATGCTGACCCCTGGATGTCCACATTATTCTGGACCAGCGGGTGTGGTAAAGGGTTTGGCTCTTGGGCATTTTGATTCCTAAGCTCTGACCACAGCAGTGGCCTCCCACTCAGTACTTGATAGGTTGGTAAAGTTGTTTACAGAGTTACTGCTTGAATTAATTTAGAATCAACTCTAAAACCTAGAAGTAAAATTCACTAAAATGAATGAAACATATCTTAATGATAAGGTAAAAAAAAATAAGGTACTAGGAAAATCATGCATAGGGAAGGTGACATAACATGGCGGAAAATGCTTTTAGACTTCTTTTTATGGACTCCATCTATGAAAGCGGGGACTGTACTATATGGCAGAAAGTGCACCTCCCCTCCCCTCCCCTCCATGTTTCTAAAGCATTTGAGAATGGTGCATCTTGTCCCATGAATACAGAACCCTACCAGTTTCCTTGCTAGTGCTTCATGTGGCTTCCAGTTTGCCTTTCTATTCTCTAATTTATTAACGTTGACAAGTAACCTCTTGGTTGTACATGATTTTATTCATAGTTCATGTTTCTGATTCAAAGTGAACTTGAGTGCCTTAATCCTCTAATGGGAATTAATTGCTTGTTTTAGTGCTTAACTCTGATCCTTTCTCAATCCCCACAGGGATAAGTGTCTTCCTGAAGGATCTGTGTTACTTGTTTAAAACACAACCAGAAAAGTAATGGTGTTTTTCTTGTGAAAGGAGCCAGAAATGCAGAATATTAATTTTCTTTTTTATTATATAAGTAACTTCTCAAACTAATATAAAGGATACACTTTAACAGATAAAATGTTGAAAATTATATTGTGGTCACTATCATTTCCTAGAAAAGAAGTTTAATTTTTATTGCTAGGTTTTCTTTTATGGAAATAAGCTGTCATCTTCTGCAAGAAGGTTACTGAACTATAACTTTCATATCCTATGGCCTAACCATGATAATTTCTATGCAACATCATCCTCCCAGGTATTCTTGGCTCTGAAAAATCATCAAGAAAAAAAAAAAAAATCATCAAGAACACAACATACTTGATATGGCTTGATTCCATTTCCCATTTATTGTGTGGACTATTCCTTTTTAATTTTAATGGGCTTCATAAGAAAAATATAATCTAGCTTATATTTTTATACATTCTTCCTAAAGGGAGTAGTTGGATATACTCTGGTTTCTCTACAGATTGTGTAAATCTTTAGCCTTTTGCTAGAGGAAATAGTTGGGGTAGAGAACTTAGGAGGGAACAAGGTCAAGGGGAAGAGAGAATAAGTATCCGATGCTGAGGCCTGGCCCACAGTCTATGTCAATAGGGATTAGCTGTTAGAGAGATAGGATGAATCCAATTTTATATAGCAGGAACAGAACCTCAGAGACTTTAAATAACTTTCCCAAAGACTCACAGTTGCTAAGTAAGTGCTAGAGGTGAGAATTTGATTTAGGCCTGTCATTGTGCCCCAGTACATTTTACACTTGTCATACATTATGTCCTTAAATGTCCATCTAGAAAACACTGAGTCTATCCTGCCTGACCATCAGTGTCCTATAACAGGCCTACCTGGGAGCATCTACTTCACATTAAAGCACAGACTGAACCATTATTGAAGAGCATTTTTTTTTTTAGTTTGCTCCAGAAGGGCCCAAATGGCTCATCTACAGTTTCTATCCATTATTTATTAAACCAATTCTGGCATTTGATCCAAGATTCTGACCATGACCCAGTGCCATTGAAGAAATGACATGGCAGAAGAGGACAGGGTGCAAGACACAGTAATATGCAAGCCTCAGAAGTTAGCATCCCCTTCTGCAGTGGCAGTGCCACCCCTTATAGCGGGGCCTAGGGACATGTGCATTAGAAGAGTCCTGATGTGCTCCTGGTCTGAATGAACCACAGGCTTATTTAGAGTTAGCCCTGGCTTTAGTTCTGAGAGAATCTGACTGATATAATTGATTTTCCACATGTTCTGTTGGTTGTGACACTCACAACCAATTTTCAAGTAGCCCTTGAAAATTGGGTGACTATGACAGACAAGGAACAAGATTATAGGGAGATATGTACCTCAAAAAAAGGTAAAAATTAAAAAGTAAAATAAAACAATAAAACCCAAAGCTAGCAGAGGAAGGAAATAATAAATATTGGAGCAGAGATGAACAGTAGAGGAAATCAACAAAACCAAGATTTTGTTTTTTTTTAAATATCAACAAAATTAGCAAACTTTTAACTAGATTAACCTAAATAAAAATAGAGAAGATACAAATAACTAAAATCAGAAATGAAAGCGGGAATTACAGTCCATTTTACAGAAATGAAAAAGGATTATAAGAGAGTACAGTGAACAACAGAATGCCAACAAATTGGATAACCTAGATGGAATCGATAAATTCCTAGAAACACACAAACTATCAAGACTGAATCATGATAAAATAGAAAATCTGAATAGACCTATAAGTAGTAAGGAGATTGACTCAGTATCAAAAACCTCCCAAGGCAGAAAACATCAGAATCAAATGGCTTCACTGATGAATTCTACCAAACGTATAAAGAGAACACCAATCCTCTTGAAATTCTTCCCCAAAATTGCAAATTCTTTCCAAATTCATTTGACGAGGTCAGCATTACCCTGATACCAAAACCAGAAAAAGACACTATAAGAAAACTATGGACTCATATCCCTGATAAAGATTGATGCAAAAATTCTAAACAAAATAATAACAAACAATTTAAAAACATATTAAAAGGATTATATATCTTGTCCAGTGGGATTGATTACTGGAATGCAAGAATGGTTCAAAATAGGAAAATTGATGTAATAACACTGCACTCACAGAATGAGGTTGAAAAAACCACACAATCATAATTGAGACAGAAAAAATGATAAGCCTGAACACCATTCCATGCTAAAAACGCCTAAACTAAACCATATAGAAAAAACCCACAGCTAACAACACATTCAGTGGTGAGAAAAAACTTTTCTTACAATTTTCTTATAAGAACAAGAAAAGGATGTTTGCTTTTAACACTTTTATTCAACATAGTACACTAGAAGTCATTCCTTGAAAAACCAGGCATGTAATAAAAGATATCCAAATTGGAAAGGACGAAATGAAATTATTTCTGTTCACATAATCTTGTAAGTAGATACCCTAACATTTCCACAAGAAAACTGTGATACCCAATAAATGAATTCAGCAAAGTTGCAGGATACAGAATCAGTTGCGTTTCTTTATATTTAACAATGCGCAATCTGAAAAGAATAAAATACTTAGGAATAAACTTAACTAAGGAAGTAAAAGACTTATACTCTAAAAACTACAAAACATTGCTGAAAGAAATTAAGTGGAATGGCATCTCATGTTTATGGATTGGAAGGAAGGCTAATGCTTAATTCTTGTCAAAATTCTCAACTGCTGTTTTTTATTTTGTTTCTGTTGTTTGTTTTCAAAAATAGAAAACTCCATCTTAAAGTTCCTATGGAATTTCAAAGGAACCCAAATGGACAAAGCAGTCTTGAAAGTGGACAGCAAAGTTGGAAGTCTCTTATTTCCTGATTTCAAAACTTGTTGCAAAACTACAGCAACCTAAACAATGTAGTACTGACATAAAGGCAGATATATAAACCAATGGAAGACAGTTCAAAAATAAACCTTTGTGAAATTGTCAAATAATTTTTTATTAAGGTGCCAACACCAATGAGGAAATGCAAGTCTTTTCAACAATTGAGAAACTAGGTATCACATGCAAAAGAATGAAGCTAGACCCTTACGTTCTAACGTGGACAAAAATTAACTCAAAATGGGTCAAAGACCTAAACCTAAAAGCTAAAACTAGAAAGCATGGGAGAAAACATAGGGTAAAAACTTAATGACATTGGATTTGGCAATGACTTTTTAAATATGATACCAAAATAAATACGATGATGTCAAAGTTAAAAATTTCCACATATCAAATGATATAAATCAACAGAGTAAAATGGCAACCTATGGAACGGAAGAAAACATCTGCAAATAATATTTGATAAGAGGTTAATATATAGATTATACAGAAAACACCTAACACTCAACAGTGAAAAATCATCTAAAAATTGGCAAAGGACTTTAATATACATTTCTCCAAGATAGATATGCAAATGGCCAATAAGCACATGAAAAGATACTCAATATCACTAATCATTATTGAAATGCAAATCAAAACCACAATGAAATGCTACCACCCCGCACCAGTTAGGATGGCTGTTATCCTATCAAAAGAAAAAAGAAAATAAATGCTGGCAAGGCTGTGTAGAAATTGGGACCCTTGTGCACTGTAGGTGGGAATATAAGATGGTGCTGCTGCTATGGAAAACAATACAAAAGTTCCTCAAAAACTTAAACCTAGAAGTACCATATGATCTAGCAATACCCAAAAGAATTGAAAGCAGGGGCTTACAAATGTGTTTGTACACTCGTGTTCATAGTAGCACTATTTGCAATAAGTGGGAATAATCCAAATGACCATTAATGATGGATGAACAAAATATGCTATGTAAAAACAATGGAATATTATTCAGCCTTAAATAATTTAGGAAGGAAATTCTATCACATGCTACAATTGGAGGAACCTTGAAAACACTATATTAAGTGAAATAAGCTATTCCCAAAAAGACTAATACTCTATGATTTTACTTTTATGGGGTACCAAAGTAGTCAAGCTCATTAGAAACAGAAGCAATGTGGGTGGGCTGGGAGAGGGGAAATGCAGAGTTAAATAGTAACCCAACTGGATACAGAGTTTCAGTTTTCAAGTGAAAAGTGTTCTGGAGAGGGATGGTGGTGACAGTTGTGTAACAATGTGAATGTACTTAAAACTCATGAAATGTATACTTTAAAAAGGTTAAGATGGGTACTTCTGGTCAAGATGGTGAAGTAGGGAAATGTTGTGCTCACCTCCTCCCATGGCCACATCAAATTTACAACTATATTATAGAGCACCACTGTTGAGAGCTGCCTGAAGACTCGCTGAGCACAAAGAAGTTCAATAACTAGGGATATAAAGAAGTTTTGATGAGACTGATAGGCGGCATGGAGAAAGGAGAAAGGGAAAAGGCAGGTCCCACATTCACGTGTGGCAATTGAGAATAAGGAGGAATAGCTCACCTATGAGGGTCTCCCCTGAGGAGCAAGGGGTCCCAGAGTCAAACCCAGCTCCCCAGCCTGGGACATCAGTACCAGGAAGAGGAGTCCCCATAATGTCTACTGAAACCAGCAGGAACTATATCTGAGTGAGGTTGAGGGCTGCTGGAGTCTCAGGCATTTCTCTTGAGCAACCCATATAAGGGGTCACTTTCTCACAAACTGCCAGCACAGTGACATGCAGAGAGGAACTGAATGAGAGCTAGAGGGGCAGGAGTCAGGTGAACTCTTTCCAGGGATGGGAGCACTGATAGGTACCATTTCTTATTTGTTGAGCCCTTTCCCCAAGCAGCTTTGCAGATGCAAGTGGGCACTAAATCTGAGCTTTCCCATTAACCTGGCCAACGGCATTCATCGTACCCTGGTGATTCCCTCAGATGCAGCCTCCACATCTCACATGCCTTGCCTGAGCCACTTCCAGAGGCATTTCCACATAAGGGGCCTGCTTTGGTGTGGACTTCCCTAACTTTCAAAGGGGCACAAACCCCAAACAGCAGTGGCAGGCCTTGACATGCTCTTTACCTCTTGCTAAGTGGCCTTAAGCCCCATACAAGTGGTGGCTGTACTCAGCTTGCATCATAACTCCCATCCGGTGGCCTCTAGTCTGTGGTAAACTGCAGCTAGTGTTGGCTTGGAATGGACAGTCAGGTAAGTAGCCACAGACCCGACACAAGTTGTGGCAGGCCTTAACTCACATTGTTGTGCCCACCAAAGGGCCCCAAGCCTTGTACTAGTAGCAGCTGGTTTTGGTTTGCAGCATACCATCTTCCAAGTGCTTCTAAGTCCAGCATACATGGGACCCAAGTTTGTAGCTCCCTCCAGGTAGCCCCAAATGGGGCATAAAAGGAGGCTGACCTTGGCTTGAAACAGATCCCCTTCCAAAAGTGTCCAAAACCAACACACCTGGTGGCTGGTTCCAGACCACACCAGAGCACCACCCAACCAGCTCCAAAAGTGGCACATCCAAAGGGCAGACAATTTAAAATGCACTGCTATAAACACATTTTGGTATTTGTGAAGCATGTGGTAACCACCCACCAAAACTCTACAATAGATAATATAAGAAGTAAGTAGAAAGGAATCCAAATATGACGCTATAGAAAGTCATTAACATACAAAAGAAGAAGTCAAGTGAATATGAAAGAAACAGAGAACTATACAAACAATAAAAATAACATGGAAATACTACATACCAATCAATAATTAAATGCAAGTGGACTAAATGCTACAACCAAAAGACTAAGGGTGGCTAAAGGGATACAAAAACAAGATTGGTAGACATACTGCCTATTAGAGGCCACTTCAGATTGAAAGACAGATTGAAAGTAAAAGGATGGATAGAATGTTTCATGAAAATGGAAATGATAAAAAGTCTGGGGTAGCAGAATACATAGTACCACATATAGAGAACCCTAAAGAATACACCAAAAAAAGCTATTAAAACTAATAAATGAATTCAGTGAAGTATCAATATACAAATTTAATATTCAGAAATCAGTTGTATTTTTCCACAAGTATTAAACAATCAGAAAAAGAAATTATGTTTACAATTGCAACAACAACAAAAAACCCCCAAGGAATAAATTTAATCAAGGAAGTTAAAGACCTGTACTCAGGAAACTAAGACACTGAAGAAAGAAATTGAAGAAGACACAAATAAATGAAAGCATAAACTGCGCTCATGCTGGGTAGGAAGAAATTACGTTACCAAATGTCTGTACTACCCAAAACAATTCAATGCAATTTCTATGAAAATACCAATGGCATTTTTCACAGACTTAGAATAAATAATCCTAAATTAACCTGAAACCACAAGAGTATGAATAGACAAAGCAATCTTGAAAAAGAAGAACAAAGTTGGAGGTATCGCGCTGCTTGTTATCAAACTAATCTACTACAAGGCTATAGTAATCAAACAGCATTATACTGGCATAAAAACAGACACATAGGCCAATGGAACAAAATAGAACAGAAATAAACCCATGCCTATATGATCAATTTATGACAAAGCAAGAACATAACAGTGGGATAAAGATAGTCTATTTAATAAATAATGTTGGGAAATGTTGGACAGATATATGCAATAAAAAAGAAACCAGACTACCACCCCACACAATACGTAAGAATAATTTCAAAATGGATTGAAGACTTAAATATAAGACTCAAAACCACAAAAGTCCTACGTGCAAACATTGGCAGTAAAATCTCTGACATTTCTCTTAGCGATCTTTTTTTACTTGACTCCTCAGGCAAGGGAAACAAAAGAAAAAACAAATGGGACTACGTCAACGTAGAAAAGGTTTTGCACAGCAAAGGAGACAATCAACAAAATGAAATGGAAGAAGATAGTGGCCAATCAAACAGTCAATCCAAAAATATTAGGAACTCTCAACACCAATAAATAAATAAATAAATGGGCAGAGTACCTGAACAGATATTCACCAAAGAGGACATAAAGATGGTCAATAGACATATAAAATGATGCTCAACATCATTAATCATCAGGGCAATGCAAATTAAAACCATAATGAGACATCACCGCAAACTTGTCAGAATGGCTATCTATCATCAATAACAACGTGTTGGCAAGAGTATGGAAGAAAGAGACTCCTCATGCACTGTTACTGGGATTTAAATTAGTGTAACCACTGGAAAACAGTATCGATGTTCCTTAAAAAACAAACAAGCAAAAATCTGTCCTGGCTGGTGGCACAGTGGATAAGGTGCTGGTCTGTGAACCCAAAGGTCTCTGGTTCGATTCCCCAGCCAGGGCACATAACCAGGTTGCAAGCCAGGTCTCCAGCCAGGTCTGTGGCTGGAGGCAGGTGAAACGCAACCATACACTGATGTCTCTCTCCCTCTCTGCCTCTCTCCCTTCCCCTCTCTCTAAAAATAATAAATCTTTAAAAAACAAAAAAATCACTACCATATGAGTCAGCAATTTCCTTTCTGAGTATTTAGTCAAAGAAATCCAAAACACTAATACGAAAAGATATATGTACCTCCATGTTCATTGCCGCATTATTTATTATAATAGCTAAGGTATGGAAGCAACTTAAGTGTCCATTGATAAAAATGGTGCATATATACAATGGAATATTATCCAGCCATTGAAAGAATGAAATCTTGCCATTTACAAAGACATAGATGGACCTAACAGATATTATGCTAAGTGAAATGTCAAACAATAAGATAAATGCCATGCGATTTCACTCATGTAGAATATAAATAATAAAAATAAAGAGAAACATACAGAAACAGACAAATTTATGGTTGCCAGATTGGAGGAGGGTTGGAGAGAATGGGTGAAAAAGGTTAAGAAATTAAAACATACAATTTGCCAGTTATAAAAACAGTCATGGGGATGTAAAGTACAGCATAGGAAATGTAGTTAATAATATTGTAATAGTTATGTATGGTGTCAGATGGATAATAGACTTATTGGGGTAATCACATTATAAGATGTATACACTGTACACATGCATACATATATATATATATATATATATATATATATATATACACACACACACACACATATATATGTGTGTGTATATATACACATATATATATGTATATATACAGAGAGAGAGAGCGAGAGAGAGAATTGTATAAAGTCTATCCTGAAAGTATTTAGCTAATGTCAGTATAATTAAAACAGTTTGCATGGCCATTACTTTCAGGACAGACCTTGTATATATAACTGTCTAATCCCTATGCTATACATCTGAACCTAATATTGTATATCAACTGTAGTTTAAAAAAATATTTAAATGTAATTTAAATTTCGTTTTGTGTATTTCACCACAGT
This sequence comes from Noctilio leporinus, assembly GCA_004026585.1. Taxonomy (NCBI): domain Eukaryota; kingdom Metazoa; phylum Chordata; class Mammalia; order Chiroptera; family Noctilionidae; genus Noctilio; species Noctilio leporinus. The sequence continues at coordinate 30,518 of PVIW01007128.1, read as the reverse complement.
TTTTTAATATCCAAAAGTTAAAATATATAGAGAAAGGAGCCCTGGCTGGTAGCACAGTGGATAAGGCGCTGGCCTGCAAACCCAAAGGCCGCAGGTTCGATTCCCCAGCCAGGGCACATAACCAGGTTGCAAACCAGGTCTCCAGTCAGATCTGTGGCTGGAGGCAGGTGAAAGGCAACCATACATTGAAAAAAAAGAAAGAAATATAGAGAAAGAATTGGTTTGTCAAATACAACTCATTCAAAACAAGTGGGGGAAATGTTGCTGCCACTGTAGAACCTGAGTCCTAGGCTGTACTTCACAGAATTACCTCCCTTGGCCTTGGGGTTAGTCTGAAAGGCAGAGCCATGGAGGCTTTTGGAGTCCAGTGTACTTTGGTCCAGTTCCTCGTGCTGTCCCACCTGAGCTCTGTGCTGGAGCCCTCATCTAAGCCACATTATTTAGTTTCCTCACTTGTTAACTGGAGATAACACCATCTGTCTATGGAGTGTTAAGGATTTGGTTAGCTAAGATGACACATAACATTTAGCATGGCCCAAAGCACTCAGGTAAAGCTCAGCAAAGCTGTGCAAGGGCCCCCAGAGGACCTGCTGCTCAGCACCACTGCCCTTGAATCTGGTCGTAAGCCTTCCTCAGAAATGCCATCTTCCACAAGTCTCTGTGATCACTACTTGTCCTTCTACCTGAGCTCTTCCTAAGCCCTCGATCACTCTTGGATGAAATATTTCTTTTCTTGTTCTGTAGCTGAATCCCTTAGTAATAAAAACAAGCATCCTTTACTGAGTACCTACTCTGTACTGGCACTTTATACCAAAGCCCGGGCTTTTACCCATAGGATGGTTCTAAACCTTTCCATAAGCAAGTCCTCACCCCTCCCCATCCCGAACAGACATCACCCCCTATTTTAGGGAAAGGCCAGACAGTCCAGCATGAACATCCCAGCAGCTATCCCTTCTGTGGCAGGCCCCCTGCACCATGCTTTCACCAAACTCACCCACTCTGTCCCTATTCCACATTTATTTGAAGCCACCTGTAGATGAGTCTGTCTCCCTTTGACCTTCAGGGTCAAAGGGCAGGGGGATGTCTTATTCCTTGTGTACCCTGTGCTCACCACCAAACTTTCCTTCTCCTGGAACTGCTGCCTGTTTTTCTCCTGCTCTTGCCTGGTAGAAGTGTCTCCCTCTACAAGCATACTACACTTACTCCCCACCTTCTCTCTGTCCCCCACACTCTGTGTGGCCCTTCAGCCATCTCCAGCCCCCTCTGGTGTCCACAGTTACTACTTTACCTGGCAGCCTAAAAGACACTCAAGTCAACTGTACCCTCATAAACTTTGCTCATCATACCTCTCAGCAGGCGGTTCCTGAACCACCGCATCCTCCGTTTCCTATCAAGCCTCTGGAAAGACAAAGGGGATGAGGGCCCTATGGAATGGCTGAGTGTTACAGTGCAGGGCTTCCCAGGGAGCAGGAGGAACGGGCTCCTTATCCCTGCTAATGCCCTAAATGCCATCCAGTGATCCAGAAAAATGAAAGTTAGAAGAGGATAATAAAATTCTAGAAGATAGGAAACGGAAATGAGTGGTTACTGACTTAGCAGCCTAGAGAAACCAGAAGCCTATGTCCCTAATTGGTAGAAGCCAGCCAGCAGCTAGGACTAGTGCACAGAATGTCAGAAATGCTCTCTCTGGACCCATGAGCCATAGGTGTATAAGGACAGTAGGGGCAAGTGAGGAAGAGGCTGAAAGTGTACAAGGAGCAGAGACCCATCCCCTTCTGCCCACAGAGGACTGTCCAAGGAGGCTGAGCATGAAGCTTGGTATTGGGAACTCCAGGCCAGCTGAGGGTGGGGATGAGAAAGGGCACCCTGAAAATGGAGATCAAGGGAAAGTCTACATATCTACAGATTCTGTTATCTGGGAAGTTCTCAAAACCTGTCCACAAGCCCTCACACATGGCCTGCCAACCATCAGGCTCTCTAACCCTACGTAGAGCTTTAGTTTCCTATACAGCATCCATTTTTCAGTATAAAAGGCCAGGCAAGGGTTATTAAGATGTTTTAGAAACCCTTTTAAAGAAAAACCTACCAAAACAAAGAGGAATTAAGGAGAAAGAGGCATTGCAGGGAAAGATGAAAACTTAACAAAACTCATGATAACATCTTCCCAAATATGATGAAAGATGGTATCATGCTCTGAACAAATAGGATGCTAATAAAATTTGAGAACAAGAAAAAGATCTTGGAAGTAAATACAAAAATATTTAAAAATTGAGAAGAACTGGAAGATAAAGTAGACTATAAAGAGCACATTGGAAGATTAACCTAGATATGCAACATCTGAGTATTAGAGATCCAGAAAAAGAACAAGAAGGAAGGCTAGGGAAAAAAATCCCCATCATCCAAGATAGAGTTCTTCGGTGGAAATTTCCAGTACACTGAATGGGGGAAAAAAACAAAACAAAACACACGAAGACATATCATTATAGAATCTCAGAATCCAAGGGAGACAAGACCTCAAGGGTCTTCAAAGAGAAAAGCTCAAGTCCTGTACAAAGGACTGGATCCCGGTATCACTGGACTTCTCAGCAAAAACTTGAAGAATTAGAAGGCAGAAACATCTTTAAAGTTATGAAGTTAATTATTTCTAGAATTCTTTACCCAGCCACAATGTTGATTAGGGTGTGAAAGAATAAGCCTCAGTGAAATGAGAGAGTCAGCCAAGAAGGGACCATGGGACCCAGGGCCAGAGCTCAGGGAAACCCCGGACAGGGACATCCCAGATGGTAGCAGTACCTGGGCTGAAAAAAGACAGCTCTGGAAGCCAGGAAGAAATGGAAACCAATGAGCAGTCAAGGCTAAAAGGGTTATTACAGTGCTTTCAGCAAATGTGAGGCCAAGTTATTGTCAGGGAAACTTGAGCAAAGAGCAGAACATAAAAAAGCTGAAGCTATTTTTCAATGAAAAACAAAAAGTGGTCCAAGAAAGGAAATAAATCACAGTACACTATGTGCCTAATCTGAGAACAGTGTTTACATAGTTCTAATGCTGAATATGGATTGGACCCAAATTGTAATGTGCGTCTGCTAGAGGACTGGGGGGCAGAGACTGTGTGTGTTTGGGGCATGGGTGCAGCTGCTTCTGCAGCGATGGCAACCCTGCAAACACGGTGCATGGAAGCAGGCTGATATTAGTCCTTTTACAGTTGAGAAGCTGAGGCACAGAGAGTAAAGCAGCTTGCCTACGGTCATAGTTAAAAACTGGTAGAGCCAGGATTTCAACCCAGGCAAGTTGGTTCTAAAGCCTCTGCTTTAAACTGTGCTCACCTGCTTTGGGTATACAAAGGCAAAACATCTTTAAAACATCAAGAAGTAGCAGTATAGGCCCTGGCTGGTGGCACAGTGGGTAAGGTGCTGGCCTGTGAACCCAAAAGGTCGCTGGTTCGATTCCCAGCCAGGGCAACATAGCCAGGTTGCAAACCAGGTCTCCAGCCAGGTCTGTAGCTGGAGGCAGGTGAAAGGCAACCATACATTGATGTCTCTCTCCTTTCCCCTCTCTCTAAAAGTAGGAAAATATTTTAAAAAAGAAAGTAGCAATATAAATAACCAACAATGTGGAGATAAATACTAAATTCAACATTTAAAAAGCTTAAAAGGCCCTGGCTAGTGGTTCAGTGGACAAGGTGCCAGCCTGTAAACCCTAAGGTCACTGGTTTGATTCCCAGCCAGGGCACATGGCCAGGTTGCGAGCCAGGTCTCCTCAGGGTGGGAAGGTGTCATTCATTGGTGGCTGAAGGGAGATGAGGTACAACAAGCCATCTGGCACCAACAGGGAAAGTCATGGATTTTGCCACCAAGATTGACTGGGCCTACAACAGGAATTGGCTGGAGAGAACAGAGAAGCAAGCCTTTTATGGGATTGGAACAGTCCTCGGATGAGGGTGGTAGTGGTGAAGGGGTAAGAAACTGAGATCCTGGGTACATTCTGAAGGAATGGACAGATCTGGCTGTCAGATAGGATACACATGTGGAGGACAGAAGTCAGGGATAGCGCCTCCCAAACGTCTGGTCTACAGGGCAGCTGCACACAGCTGTCCAAATCTCTCCTCCCACTCTTGTCAGAATAACAGAGCCAGGCCTCCCATCATGTCCCTGTCCTATTCAAGGTGCCCCAGTATTATCAAATGCCTGGGGTGCATGCTCCTGCCAGCCTTGTGTTTTTCCCAGGGCCAAGCCTTTCCAAGTACAATTTGCCTGAAACCCATGGAACTCTTGACATTCCACAGGCTGGTGACTGAGACCAAGGCAGTGGGGGTTGGGGGTGAGGGGCTGCACCGAAGTCCTGCTGGGACTGCCCATCCTCCTCAAATGCCTTGAAGAGGGGAGGCAAGGCTGGGATAAGATCCCCAGACCAGCCCTTGTCTGAGAAGAAAGTATAAAACCTGTGAATTCAGTATGACTTCTCCAAGGGCCACTTCACCATGGGGTATCACCCTCCAGGTGTTTTTGGCTGGTTGTAAGCTGCTGCTGGCACATGGACGCATCTTTTGCCTGCACAGGGTGTCTCATTTCCAAAGCCTGTCTTAAAGAAGCCTGCTGTATTACACAGCATTGGGCAAGCAGGGCAGTGACATGCCAGGCTTTGAAGAGAAACCCACCCCTGTTCAGCTTGGAGTTCAGTTGCTGTTTGAGTCACTTTTACACAAATCACTTTGGTTGATTACCTAATAATCTGTGGCCCAGATCCTGGCAAGCGGTAAATATTTACCTTCACATTGGAGCCAAGGTCATTGTGGTAAATCACAGTGAGTCACAGGGAAGTATCATTACCCTCTAGGACCTTGAAAAAGGAACACCAAAAGGTGCTATTATTAAAGGTTTGTTGGGTCATACTGTCAGGACTAGAATGTAAATTTAGTACTGAAACCTGAATTATCTGTGGTAGTCCATTGGAGGTGACAGTTTTACATACGCACATTTATATTTGCTTATCATCGCTTCTATTTCTCTAGAGTAAATATGTAGTTTTTTAAAAGATTGAAAATGGCTTTGAAAAATAGTAGTTCTGTCTCCATCTGGCAAGTATGTTTTCCATTGAGTGCCTTTTCTCAGAAAATGATTATAAAAGGTAAGTGGTATTTTCTGGAACCTCAGAACCCACCACATGATGGTCAAGAACAGTGGGCTTTGGGTTGTACTAGGGTTTGGGAGCAGCTGCTTGAGCATGTACCTTAAATATTTACTCTCTGGCCTTTCCTCGACAAGGTTCCAACTCAAACTGAGGCTAAACCTCTTGCCTGTTTCTCTGGAACAGATCTACCAATCTACTTCCTTTCTCCTTTGCAGCGTCTCTGGCCTGTATGGCTGTCGTGTTCGTGTACGGGACCTTGAAGCGAGGCCAGCCCAACCATAATGTCCTGCTGGACGGCACCAATGGCTGCGCGACCTTCCAGGGCCAGGGCCACACGGTGGAGCCTTACCCCTTGGTGATTGCTGGAGAACATAACATTCCCTTTCTGCTGAACCTTCCGGGTCACGGCCACTGTGTGGTTGGGGAGATCTATACTGTGGATGAGCAGATGCTGCGCTTTCTCGATGAATTTGAAGGCTGCCCAGACATGTACCAGCGCACCCAAGTGAGGATTATGGTCCTCGAGTGGGAAGGTGCGCACAGCAGCCCTGAGGCTCCTCCAGCTGCTGAAAGGACCCTGCAGTGCTTTGTGTACAGTGCAGCCACCTACCCGCCAGAGTGGGTGCACCTCCCATACCACAACAATTACGACTCCCAGGGAACACACGGGCTTTGCTATAATCCGAGAGAAAACAGATAAAAATGCAAGGAATGCTCACCAGCTGAAGGAAAGACAGAGGCCTGATGATTATGAGATTACCTCAGCTTGCTCTGCACTCATTGAATGTAAAAGCATTATAATGCCCTTTGAAACAAATATTTATAAAACTCCCATCTGTGGAAAAAGAAATAATCTCTTTTTTAGTGGCAGCCAATTTCCCAGATAATTCTGACATACTAATAACAACATTGTGCCCTGAAATCTCTTGATCCTATAACTGCTTTATTGCTTGCTGCCTAAAGAGCATCATGAGCTTGATGTACTGGATAAGAAAATTTTAGGATTTGAATTCCTCTAGCTGAAATTTCAAGAACTCATATGTTATCAGTTTTTCTCCTTTTTTTTTGCTTTGCTTTGGTCTGAAAAAAACATTTAAGATAAAGACTGTATTGCAGCTAGATTTTGGCAGCCCTCCTCTATTGACTCTGACCCTGGGTGTCTCAATGTAATAAAAGAAACTCAAGCAAAATGTGCTGTATTTTAGAGTAGATTTATAGTTTTCACAGTTTTCAGATCAAGCTTATTAAAGAAGAAATTATTAAAGATAATTTAAAATTAAACTAGATGTTTTAGTAAGTCAAATAAAATGTTGGTGCTCTTTTTAGCCCTTTTCTTGGGCCTACTTATTTGGTAGAATGTTTTTTCCATTCTAATTTAGCAAAATAATGAGCACCTACTTGCTGGCAGACACAGTCAATTTCAGACGGAAGCTCACCCAAGCCCAGAGCCCAGTGGCAAGGCACTGTCCCTGCTTCCCAAAGGGAGCAAGCAGCATTTGGGGTGGCCCTTTTGGAGAAGAACCAACACGTTAGTAATTTGTTCTTCAGGCTTGACAGAAAGCTTAGCTTCTAAACACAAATAGCACTTAAAATAATTTTAGCAAGACACGAAGTACCAATTACTACCCACCTCCATCTCATGGTCTGTCAGCGTAGATTCAAATCAGTGCATGACTGCCTCTGCTTATTTACCAGCAAAGTATGAAATGTATTCCAGGAATTTCAGAACCAAATGAAAATGCAGCTGCTGATCCATAGTAACCTCATTCTCCTTTGGGAGAGCTCACTTATTCTTCAACTTAATGGTAGACTGTGATCACTAACTGCATCTGGCACAAAAAACATGATCGTTATTTTAGCCTTTTTTTGTTAATTGGAAACTTGCTTCACAAAGACACAAGGCAAGGATGGGTATCAGCTGATAAGCCTGTAGCAACCCCACCCACTACAATTTAGGTGAGGGAGTCCCATAGTATGGGGAAGAGGGGATAGTGTGAGTCTTCTCTCCCTAAGGTGACCCCCCAGGGATCCAGTAGATGCGTACCTTAACCAGTAGAGCCACAGCGGAGGGATTTCCAAAATCATCATCTGTGTTGTATGGGTTTAAGAAGTTAATGAATAACCACAAACAGGAGTTAGGTCCACAACCAGGAATGAAGTAAGTAATCAGATTATAAAGTGGCAAATGCTAATTTAGTAAAACTGAAGGTAAAGAGCTGGGATTTATGTAAAAATTTTAAAGGATCGCAATGAAATGCTATTATTTAAAGTGTACTGGCACAGCCTGTTAGCCTATGAGGTACATTGTCTTCATTCAAAAAAAAAAAGGGGAGCAGACTAATATTTAGACAAATGCTCAGTTTTATTGATTTAACTTTGACACTACAGAATCTCAGCAGAAGTACAAATCATATGTACAATTATTTATATCAATAAAATTTCCATTGGTGATTTCTTGGCAGAATGTTGCTTTTGACTATATGTGGAATAAATGTGACCATGTAAAAATCTGCCACATAAAGGAGTATTCCTGCAAAATGCTTGAATAAATTGAGTGTGAACAAATAATAATACAAACGACTAATTAAATTGGGTGATGACTAAAATGACTATAAATACTTCATTGCAGTTCCACAAGCAGATCTCCTTCTCCCACTGTGTCTCCAGCTTTACAATGCACCGATTTCACCTTGAATTAAAAAAAAAAAGGAGTAAAATTATTAACTAGACCAGGAAGGAGCAATCTCATCATCCATTTCTGGCAGTGAAGAGAAAACCTGGCAGGCTTTGGAGCACAGGTAGAGCACTTGGCTTGCGCAGAGGGGACCTCATGCACATGGGCATCCTCGTGCAGGGCTGTGACTCACTACTGTCCCCTCTCCTGCCCTTGTCCTAAAAGTCACTGTTGCAAGGCAATTTCTGCTGGCTAGCCCTTGCACTGGGCACACACGGGTCGAGGCAGCATCCAAAGAGCCAGTAGTGTTAACCCTGGATAAACTCGCATCACCCAGCCCTCCCAAATCTCTGCGGTTTTAGGTTGCAGAAATGTCTTATGAGTTACTGGAATACTTAGTGTAAAATATATATATAATAATATAATAATATATATATATATAAATTATATATATATAATTTTACAAGAGTCAAAATAGGTACTAATTAACAGGAGAAACTCCCTAGACTAATCTTAAACTTCTCTCTAAAGGAAGACATGTGGCTGCACAGATAATACTTTGTGGAACAAACATTGAGCTTCCATGATGTTGCTACCGTGCCCTTTCATTCTACTCATTTTTCCCAATTTTAATCGTTTGATTTTCCATACTGTGTTGAAATTTATAATAAGTGGGTGGGGGGTTAGAATGGGGAAAAGAAAGTCATTTGACTTCTTGGAGTTTCTTGCTTGGGTGAGAAAATGAACAGTGGGTTAGAACGAGAAAGTCGCAAACAGGAACAGTGTCAGCAAAGGCAGATTCAGTGCCCTGGCCTGTGTCTCTGCAGCTCTGCTCTAAGCCAGAGGGCTAGATGGGCCTACCCCTTGAATTCCAGCCCAGGATCTTCAAGTTGGTGTGAACCTGTACAATGACTACTTCAAAGGCCTTGTTCAGCAGGTGTTATTTGCATCGAAGTGGCTGCTTTTTATGATCTGAAGCCTCCGATATGTGTATAGGATGTATTTTTCATGATGCTGCGATTACATTGTGAACCTTTTTCTCTGGGTGGAAAAATGGCCCTCCCAGATAAGAACCACCAGCCCCTCAGCTCCCCAGGGTCCAGTCCTCTGGGCTGGGTTCTGGCCATTCCTGGTGCACCCTGCTGGCAGACAGGAGGAAATGGGATGGGCAGGAAGGACTCTAGCTGATAGGGTTCAGGCCACAGTACAACGTCACCCAGAGCCCATCACCGCCCTGAAAGCAGCTCTGGGCTGCTGATGACCAGGGAGCAGCTAAACCTGCACTACACTGCAGGCCACAAGGACACTGACACTGACAGACGCCGGCCCCCCTGCTCCTTATGGGAGCTATGACCAAGTTCATTTTGGCATTAAGTACCTCAGTCTAGCAACATGGGCCTTTGACATGCATCTGACATATATTCTGCATCCCCCCAAATGAGGCCAAATTCTCATCACAGATGGGAAGCCATATTACTAATCCAGTGTCTGTGTTAAAAACTCAAGGAACAAATACAAGATTTTACAAGAGCATAAAACAACATTTTCTTGTTCATCTTATGAGAAGTAATCATGTAGAAAGCAGGATTCCTAAAAACACCCACAAATCATGACCTTTCCACTTCCATACCCATGGAGACTGGATACAGGTCTGTAGCCCCTCTCCAACTTAGCCTCCCTCCCAGCTGGGACTGGACTGGGCATCCACCTGAGCATGTTCTCTGCGCATCAGTTTCCTTTCTTTCTGGGATGACAGATGGAAGTTGTGTCTTTTAATGTGGATTTCATTGTGAACTGACAGAACCTCTCTGCCAGGGTATGTGTTGTCCCCAGGGTTCAACCTCACGTTGCAAATGTAGCCACAGTGCAGGATGTGGCTGCTGTCCTCACCCCACCCTGCCCCACCCTGCCCCACCCCACCCCAGGCTTCTGAACCAGGCATTCTGCAGCAAATGGTGTCTTTTTAGTCCCAGGAAGGATAATGAAGTTATTGCGGTAAAGGATTTTTTTAAGGAGAAAATACATTTAAGAAGCTTTACTCAGCAAATTTCAGTACTAATACAGCATCTTCTTTTTTTTCTCCCTAAATCATTATGTCCCACATGTACATGTGGAGCTTTCAGCTCCTCTTGATTTAAAATTGAACTGTTCTCTTTGTGGAGAAATTATCTTGAAGTGTTACATTAATTTTTGCAATCTTTAAAATCATTTCCTGCTGGTCACCTAAACCACTGATAACTGCTTCTAAGACAGATATAAAGTAAGAACAATTGTTCTTTGACTACCTGACTATACAGACTCTTGTGGAAAGCCTGCTCCCCACCATAAGGCAGGAGCACAGCAACGCAGGGTGAGAAAAGCTCCCCACCTTGCTGTCCCCGTCTGCAGGAGGGAGAGGGTGGAGGAGATCATGTCTATGTCCCTTTCAGATCTAACCATCCAAGATTCAAAGGTGGAAGTTCTGCCTCCTGCTACCAAGCTGGCCTGGGCTGGCGGGAACTTAGGGACATACCTTGCCAGTTTTCCCAGCTGTCATACTGTTCTGCATTTTCATGGCTTCAATCACACAAATTTCCTGACCTTCTGCTACCTGGAAAATGAAAAAAATGGACAGAAGTTTTACCAGCATTATAATTTTACCACATTGTTCAAGAGTGAAGTCACAAGGAGATATTTTGTCAAACATTCTGAAATTTGATTCAAACAGTAGCAACAACCTCTGATAAATACTTTAAATCCCAAGGTCATACCTGGGGGACAACAGAGAAGGACCCTCTGGGAATCTGAATCTGCCTTTGCTACAGAGATGTGGCAGAGAGGCATGCTTTCCTCTTATGAAATGACTTGGTAAGTCTCTACAGGTAGAAAGACTGGTGGTTTCCAGGGGCTGAGGTAAAAAGGGTTATATGATTGCCGATGGGTACAGTTTTCTCTGGAGTCACTGAAAATGGTTTTTGACTGCCCTGGCTGGTGTGACTCAGTGGACTGAGTGCCAGCCTGTGAACCAAAAGGTCACTGGTTGAATTTCTCATCAGGGCACATGCCTTGGCTGTAGTTAGGGGCATTCAAGAGGCAACTGATTATTTCCCTTCTTTCTAAAAATTTAAAAAGATCTTTAAAAAATAAAATAAAATGTTCTAAGACTAACTGATGATGGTTGCACAACTCTGTGAAAAGACAAAAACCACTTAAGTGCACACTTTAAAAGAATGAATTGTATGTGAATTTTATCTCAGTAAAGCTGTTACCAAAAAGTGGAGTTTCTATCTACAGTCCTGGGGAACTGAGAACAGTCAAACATCCGGGCCATGGAGACCACTATCTCAAACCTCCAATGCAGGCAATAATTTCTAGAGCTGCACTGGATTTCTCTCCTATCTTTGTGGAAAAGAGCCTCCCAATCTTTGAAATGGGAGAGAGTTGAATTCCCAAGGGCAACTAGCTATCTAGGGAGATGGTGGGCATCTGGTGTGGGGCTCCTGGACACTCGCACCACTGAGGCTGTGCTTGCTCAGTGTTGCAGAAGTGCTGGGAGAATGTTCTTTCCTGAAATCCCCAAATGATCTCCAATTCCCCTTCCGGCCCCCCATGGGGCACAAGCTGTCTTGCTGGCAGTTGGGACTGCCTGAGCCCTGCGCATTCCTTTCCTCCGCTGATCAGGTGGTGAGCTTTCTCTTGGCACAGAAACGTAGGAAGAGAGGGGATGCCAGCGCTCCAGTGCTGGCACAGAGGAGAGACTGTGCTGCAGATCTGGGCTTTGAAGTACTGTGCTCACTGCCCTTTTTGATTCATTTTCACCTGGCAACTTCATTCCATGGAGAGTGAAGACTCAACTCATGAGGGCTCTTCTTCCAGACTTGCTATTCTTCAAAATGCAGAGGGAGAGGGCAACTCAGACGATGAGGATGCCCCAGTCCAAATGGCAGACGATACTCCCTCAAGTCCTCAATTCAGAGCTATTTCTCTCTTCAAAGGTTGGCAGGGACCAGGCAAGACAGGGGACATACTCGGGTGAGTTCCCCAGAGTGGCACCTGCCATTTAGCTCCACATGCAAAACCCTGGTGGGCCCAAACCAACACTTACTTCTGAGACGGAAGCTGAGGATCAGAGCTGACCTCAGGAAACAGCATCCCAAACCATGGACTGGGCATTCCAGCAACAGACCTCGGTGGCTTTGTGGGAAATTAATCTGAAATTCAGCAACGGGAATGTCATCCAAAAATCAGTAGTCAGCTTTCCACTTTGGGGCTCTGGTAGCACTTTTCTTCACAGATGGATGAGTGTTCATTCACCATGGGGCCTGTGAGTACCTGCTCTTACTCTCCACCCAGCCAGATTTTCTCAGCTGGCCTCTGAGAGTGTGGGCTTGCCCAGAGCCCCAGTCTACCCATCCCCAGCCCTGTGGGCTTCTCTCACATGGGCGTAACCATGCCCCTCTGCAGCAGCTCAGCCTACTACTTGGCATCTGCTGGCCAGAGCTCCTCTCACTGCTTTTTATTTTATTTTTTTAATTCTTTAAAAGCATTTTTAAAAGTGATGGTTACATTTTATTTATTTTTTAAAGATGTGAGAGAGACACATGGATTGGTTGCCTCTTGCACGCCCCCACCTGGGGACCTGGCCCATAATGCAGATATGTGTCTTGACCAGGCATTGAACCAGTGACCTTTCGGTTCACAGGCCAGCGCTCTATAAAGAAGCAATGAGAGGCCCTGGCTGCCAAGCACAGCCAAGCAGGGCCTCTCACTGCTGCTGCTTCCTTTTTTTTTTTTTTTTTAAGTTTATTTATTTGTATTTTAAAGATTTTATTATTTTCAGAGAGAGGGCAAGGGAGAGAGGTAAGAGCGGGAAAGAGACATCACTGTATGGTTGCCTTTCACCTGCCTCCAGCTATGGACCTGGCTGGAGATCTGGCTTGCGACCTGTTCATGTGCCCTGGCTGAGATATCAAACCAGCGACCTTTGGGTTCGTAGGCCAGTCTCACTGCTTCTTTATAAAAACTTCAAGTAAGTCACAGTTAATGTAAATATGAAAAAGAAATGAACCAGGAGATTGCCAATGGTCCACTCTAAAGGGGCCTGGGTCAGCCTGACAACAATGGCCTTAGGAAAGTAATGGAAGGACAGCTAGGCCTGGGCCACAGCCCCAATCCAGGTTTGAGGAGGGTAGTAGAGAAAGACAAACTCATGGGGTGCACTGTCCCTGCCCACTGACTATCCTTAGCTGGCTTGGTGTGTTTATAGCATGGATGACTTGTGAAGAGGTGACATGCATACGGGTAGCTACAAGTGGTAGATCCCCAATTATTAACCAGGAAAACAAAACGTGAGATAATTAGGAGAGGTGGAAAAGTCCCAAACTGACAATACTCCCTCTTTTCTGATTGTATGATTCTGGCAATTTGATTAAAAGGTCTTCATAGTTTCCTGGCTGGTAGCACAGTGGATAAGGTGCCGGCCTGCAAACCCAAAGGTTGCAGGTTCGATTCCCCAGCCAGGGCACATAACCAGGTTGCAAGCCAGGTCTCCAGTCAGGTCTGTGGCTGGAGGCAGGTGAAACGCAACCATACATTGATGTCTCTCTCCCTCTCTGCCTCTCTCCCTTCCCCTCTTTCTAAAAATAATGAAATAAAAATCTTTAAAAAAAAAAAAAGGTCTTCATAGAAAGTGCTCTGGGTGTGAAGTGACTGGTCTTCTGCCTGACCCCAGCTCTGCACCGAATCACTGAATTCAATCCCTGCAGCTTCCTTTAAATTCCTACTTTTCTCTCTTGCATGTCTGCTGGTTTCTATGTGTATTACTTAGCTATAGATGAAAATTTAATTCATATCTCTGTTCACCTACAGCCATCTGTTCTATAGTCTGTTTTCACTCATTTGTCCCTGAAAGAAAATGAACTCTTGGAAGTTGTTTATTTACCCCACAAAATAGTGAGCTATGTTTTAGTCAGTAGAATCATTTTATATCTATACACATGAACTTGATCTAAATGCACATTATTTTATTCCTCAAAAAGCCAAGTCAGGGAAGCAAACATGGTACAAATCATACAGTGAAGCAAGCAGGTGGGGCTGTAACTAGGGGGTGCCCTCCCCACCAGCTGGGCCCCACACAGGCTCCAGTTTCAACAATACCAAGATGGTACTACGCAGGCCTCTTACCTCAACATTTGGAAGCCTCCCTGTCCTGAAATTCCCATTGCTGAATTTCAAATTAATTTCCCACAAAGCCACCGAGGTCTGTTGCTGGAATGCCCAGTCCATGGTTTGGGATGCTGTTTCCTGAGGTCAGCTCTGATCCTCAGCTTCCGTCTCAGAAGTGTTGGTTTGGGCCCACCAGGGTTTTGCATGTGGAGCTAAATGGCAGGTGCCACTCTGGGGAACTCACCCGAGTATGTCCCCTGTCTTGCCTGGTCCCTGCCACCCTTTGAGTGCCCATTCACCTTCCCTCCCCGAGTTCAGGAAAGCAGTGGCAGCACCTTCTGGATTTCCCCATGTGCTAGGAAAGCCCGGATACTGAGGGAGCAGAAAGGGAGCTTACACGTTCTGTTCCCACCAGACAGCTCCCATGTGCGGGCACTGCTCCTGAACGATCTGTGGGAGCACACTTCTCTAACACTTTTCAGAATCATCTGATAAAGACTTAATGATTGTGACAAGATGTCTCCAACGCTGTGCTTACAAAATGGTCACAAGCCTCACAAGTCTTTTTGATAAACCTAGTCAGCCTGATATACTTCTCTGCTCCCTGTCTAATTGGTGTAAAGTTCGGAGGCCTGAATCCTGTATCTTTCATCCGGCTTATTGCGTCCTCTCCTTTGACGTGGGGTCAAGGTTCACATTTGCATCCGATTATCAGAGTGCACTCATTAAGTGGGAGCCTGCCTTGTCCCGAAATGAGGAAGCTGGAGAAAAAACTCCGCCAATTTTTTCAGCAGATTTCAGCATCTTTAGGAGGCCTGAATGTCGCCCAGCACCGCTCTGAGCTGAAAGAGGTTCAGACATCTCCAGCTGATGATTAATTGTGAGTGATGGGAAATAAAATCCAGTAAAGCCAGCTGCTTGCCATGGTCGGCAAAATGACTCTAATGGATATAGGCTGCCAATTTTCCAGTTTTACTGGCAAGTCTTCCAAGTGTAATTAAGGGAAGTTATAAATGATATGGAAATCTATCAAGTTCCATTTATTTTCAGAGGACTCTTTCCCCAGAGACTTTTATCTTCAAGCTTATAGTATGCTTTGTTGTGCTAATGATTTAAATCACTTCTTATTTCTGATTAAAGTCCCCAATAGCCTTCTACTAAGTTCTCTTCACTTCTTCCCCAAGGATGAAAAGACACAGGACCTTCTCCTGCACATGTAGCTCTTGGAAAACATGCTAGGACTGGGACATATTGAGCAACTTGTATCATTTAGAGTGCAAATGCAGGAAGAAAGCTCAAAGGAAGTACAGGAAGAGAAAGAGAAAGGGGGAAAAAAGACCTCCACCAAACATAAAAGGAAGCCCCCAAAAGTACAGACTTGAAAGCTGTGTTCAATACCAGATATTCATCAGAAGGTGGTGTAGCTCAATAATGTTATTTGATTTGGAATAAAAGCATGAAAATGATGGCAAAGGCCTAAAATTGGAGATGTAAAGGATGACTGCACAGTATTCCATTTCTCAATTTCATCCTTCAGAGCCACAAAATGGAGGTGATACAGTGATGGGATGAGATTTACAGTAACAGCTGTGGTCTTCCCACACAAGGGAGGCCCTTTTAATGGGCTAAGGTCTGTTTGGAACAGACGGGGAGTAACAAAACAAGGTTCCCTGTTAAAAGTGTGCAGTCATATTTCTGATAAAGAAAATGATTACGGGAGCTGGATTTCCTTTAAGATGGCCCCTCGCCTCTTTTGTCCAAAACCTGGGCTGTTTTTAAAGGAGTTATCCTTTAAATATAGGCAAGAGGACAGAAAAGGCATGGAGGGGGTTTTTCCCCTGTAAGCCCACTACCAACTGTAAAGAATGCATAGGAAACTGTGCCAGTGGCATATGGCTTTCTACTGTGCTAAACATTCATACAAAAGACAGGTTCATCAGTCATTGGAGTATCTGGATAAAAAATTAGCTCCTGATGGATGGTATTCTGAGCTTACCTGCTGCTAGTACATTACCAGAGAAACACAGGTTTTGAAACCCACATGACATTAGAAACTGCAGACCATGAAATACAACACATGCAGGAGCACATAATGTACGCCAGATTATACAAAATAATAAATAAGCTATTTAAACCCTCTTCCTAAAATTGGGCCCGCTGCAAGGAACCCTGGGTCATTTCTACACAGGCCAATTAATGCACAGCATCTGCTGTATAGTAGCAGGGCATGAGGCACTTCCGAATGATTTCAGCAATTAAAAGAAAACTGTTTCCTGCCTGTTCAGACAGCAACTGTTTCAATGCAAGAGTGAGCACCAAATCACTGTGTGCAGCTGAAAAATTAAGTCTGCTTTTTGGGGAAGTGGGGTGGGTGGGAGGAAGAATTTTTATGGAAAAAGGAGCCTTCTTTTGTTGTCCTATATTCTGTGTTTTTCTGCCAAATTAGACAGAAGGCTCAGAGGGTTTTACTGGCCCGCTGCAGTCTCCCCTTCTGCTGCACTGGGCCCCCCGAAAGCATGGATCAATATCAACCCTGCTGACGACTCCACAAAAGTGAAAATCCTTCCATTACAATTTTAAAGGCAGTTCTACTTAGAACACAGGTGCCTGAATACACTGCATTTTAAAGCCCTTAGATCTGAAGAAAGGTGCAGTTAACTAACAGCCACAGGAAAAAGGCATCTCAGATTTGGTTAAAAGGCACTGCTAGAATCTGATTAAAACTTCCTCTTTCTGAGCTGGTAAGATAGGGTGGCAAATATCCCCTGATATTTCCTGAAGAAGAAATGTGCATTCATATCCCAACATCTTCATGTTAAGAGGGAGGGAGAAGACACCCTGGGAGACTGTACAGTTTTTAAGCAATAATGGAGCAAATCATCATCAAATTACAAAGAGAAGGCAGGTGACAGAAATGCGGTCAAACCCCTATCTCTATTCTAAGGCCTCCTTTCATGGGTATGTGCACCAGCCACCCCACTAGGAGGGCCTGTGCAAGGGAGAAGTAACACACCCACCAAGGCAGATGGCTCAGGGGGACCGCAGGCCCAGGCCTCTGCCCACGCTACCGCTTGCTCCCCCCGCAGCAGCCCCCCTAGAATTGCTCGGGGAGACTCAAAGCAAGAACTGAAAGACTTGGGAAAAAATACAGAGTTGTGGCCAATATGAAACAGGTCTGGTTTTCTTTAATTCCTTAAAACAAAGAAAAATATTACACTCCTGTCTCTAAGTTAGTTTAGAGCTGGAGCCAAAGCCTTTAGTTACAAAGAGAATTAGTTAAAACTGATATCATTGACAATATCTTTAAGAAATTAGTCTAGATCTACTACCTTTGTGAAATATACTGTTTTAAGAAATTCGGAGAAATGATTTTATTTTATATATTTGCAAAAGGGTGAGAAGAAATGTTTTGAATCTTGGTAAGGTTGAGAATCATCATCTTCAAAAATGTTTAAAACAAAGATACCATCCCCTATAATTCCAAGTGGATCATTCATTGGAAAATTATATGAAGAGCCAAATTTGCAGAAGATTCTTCTACCATACTTAATGTATTGACTAATCAATAAAATATTTTATCTTATATTGATAATTATCATTAAGTTGTAAAAATTCCCAATTGTTACCTCCAACAAAAATTACCCCTGATGTTTAAAGCAAGTGCACACTGGAAAAGATTAAAAGGTCACATTCAGGATAGCCGTTACCTCTGAATAAAGTAGGAACAAGCATTCAATTGGAGAAAGGGCAATTTCACTGTAAATAAGCAGTGGGGTTTGGGGTTTTCCCCCCATTTTTAAAATTGTTGTTCTATTACCGTTGTCCCATTTTTCCCCTGCTGCTCTCCCCTGCCCTGCCCATCTCTGCCATTCTCCCCATCATCAGTGTTTTCATGTTAAAATGGAAAGCAAATATGGTAAGTAAGGTGAGCAGAGGGCATAGGAGTACTCATGCTATTCTGTATGTCGTAATATTTCACAAAGTTTTAAAATGTTAAACAATAAATCTGTACATGCTTTGGAATACAATCTGAGGACTGGACAAAAGCTGGCACCTTATCAAATAAACTGCTTGAATAACTACTGCTATAAAATATGTAAATTTAATTATTGCAATTATTTCCTAATTGTAAATCAAGGTATCCAACAACTGGAAAATCTATCCAACAGCCAGGCCAGGTCCTCTGCCAGGGAAAGATGCTGTTATTGGTATTGGGCTGCGTGGAGTACACAAGTCACTGCCAGACAAACATGTCAGGAGGGCCAATCCAACCCTTCTCATCTGAAATACCTGAGTGCAAAGGAGGTTTCAAATCTTCCTCATTTATGAAATGGAATATTAAGGTCTCTCACCAAGATTATTTGTGATTTCTCCAACATCAGCTGTTCAACTGCAAATGGTTTAGGGACAAAGGGGTGGTGTGACTATCATGCTCACCTACCCACCTGAAGGAGCATATGCAAGGAGGGCAAAAAAGCAGGGTGAATTCTGGGCAGTACTCTTGTTAACAATTACAAATTTTATGTTTTATAGTATCCCTCCTATTTTTTGTGTAAGTCACTGTTTATGAGAACAATAATCCCAAACACCTAATTACCTGCTACTCAAGGTCAGTTCTGCTGCAAATAGCTCCATCCTTATTCTCTCCCCACCCCCCAAATACTGCAATCTGTCTTACTAATAGTGGGTAGGTTTAGTGGCAGAAAAAACAGCAACAGGCACTTAATGTCAATCTATAATTTTACCTACTCTCACAAAGTAATAGTTATGAAAGAAACATTAATTGGTACATGACCTGCTTCTTGTTCATGTGTCACTTCATTTTGGATGTAATAAATAACAAATACTTCTGATGCAAATTTGAGATGACCTGAAAGATCTAAACATAACTAGGACGGATCTTAATTAAATATACTATTAAAATATCCCACTGGGTTGCCTCAATTTTTTTTTTTTTTTTTTTTGGTTTTGTTTCTGATATCAAAAGGCTAACAAAACAAATGTGCTCATGATGATTTTACACTTAAAAGTCAAATGAAAATTGTGCAACAAATTCAGTAGCTCTGAGTCTAATGCTAGAAAAAATGAATTTAGCCATTTTTTTGTTCAAGATCACAGAGATAAAAGTTATCATGATTAAAATAAGTTATTAAAAATGTGAACTTTGAATATAGAAGTGCCCCAGTTTATGATAGTGTTAAATATATAGAAAAATGGCCATTTTTCAAACTAAAAAGAAAATCAGTCATTAAAAATACTTTCAGAAACCATATAAAAATGTATTTAAGGGAGGCATACAAAAGTCATTTTATCAATTGTTTTCTGAATTAAATTTTTGATTATTGACTTTCATAATCCAGTCTACTTTGTTCCTACTTGGTTTGTTTGGTTACATGCGTTTTACTATTTATTAACTAGAATCCCTTCCCCACGTGTTCAGAAAGGTTATTATATAATCATTTAAAAAAGATTTTAATACCACATTTAATGTTGAATAGTATGTAGTACACATTGAAAAAGTATTAAGATCTTTTGTTGTCTGAACCCAGCAAAAGCACTCAAAGTAAAATCTAGCTCCTGTGCTGAGAGAGGGGAAGAACTTCCTCTAGAAAACTCTCAAGTGCTTTTATTGCTTCTAAACTGCCACCCAGATAATTCTGTCCCAAAATTTAAAAAATTCTGTTAAAGTTGCTTCCTTCACGAAAACAGATTTGTGATTTGTTATTTACGCAATATTTTTGTGGAACACATTATTGCACACTCACCATTCTAAGTTTTGTCAAGTTTTATTCAGCTAAATATAAAAATTACAGATAAATGGAATTTAAACTACAAAAGATTTCAAAGGAAAATAGAATACTTGTATGCATTTGGTTGTTTTTTTTTTTTAGGTCCTTGTTTTCCTTGAAAATACTGGAGATGACTGATTCTTTTCCTACTGATAAAAGTGGAACCTTGGCTCAGCTATTGTTATTGCTAAGAACAACACAACATGCCCTGCAGTTTTACAATAACATTAAACCAAAAAACTTAAAAGTTACAAGTATTATTTTCTTATAGTGGCCTCAAGTTAAGTGCCGTGTGTTTGGTCCAAGGAAAAGTTTCTTGTGTATTAATTACATGAAGCAGACTTGACTACACAAATTGTTGTAAGAGCTGACAAACTCCTCACCTTGCACTTACTTGGTTATTAGCAGTCTGGGGCATTTTTCACAAATCATAACTCAAGAGAAAACACTATTATATCAAAACACAATGATACGGAATATAAAAGGAAGTTCTGTGAGGACCAGAAGTGGCACTGAAAGTGGGAGAGAGGAATTAAAAAAGAGTGTATGTTCTGCTGGAGCAGCCTAGGCATATGTGTGCAAAGAGCATTTATAAGTAAGGTGAAGGACACAGAGACAGAAGCCAGTTCACTAGGGGTGCGTGGGTACCCCTGCCATGTCCTCTAACTTGAAAGGAATACATGCAATAGAGGCTCCAGTCAATTCTCAAATTAAACCATTCCTGAATACTCACATTTAATTACTGGTAGTGGTTTTCAATATCTGCGCTACCTAAAAACTAATACAACATTGTTTCATTTGACTAAGTGCCTTGTTATCCCACATTAAATTATTAACCAAGAAATGGAAAGTGTGAAGGCTAACCCCTTCTGGTATCTATAGAGAAGCTGGACTAGGAGAAAGCAGCTGTTGGAAACAAGAAGGCTGCATGCTCCCTGTTCTCTGCCCTGACAGCAGCCACAGCCAGGAAGCTGGTAAACGGAGTAGCAAGACCACCACGTGAACCTCCCCCCTCCGTGCTCTCAGCAGGAGCCACTTCCCTCCCCTGCCCCCCAACCCCCAACCTCCACCCCCATCCCTCCCTCCTTCAGTTCAGGTTTTGACTCAGGTGTTGGAAAAGTAAGGATTGCTGTTAAAACACTTATTTCTTTAAAAAAGCACAAATGTGATTTGATAATTAAACCACACAATTAAGACTGACAAGCTTAGGATGGCAGTATACAGCCCATGTGGCTTCTAGAAAAAGCTTAAGAAGGAAGATGAAAAAAATAAAATAAAATAAAAGAACCCTTCAAGTTTTGTTTACCAAGCTACACTTCTGGTCACTAGAAGATTCTTACTAAGTGCTCTGATAATTAGTATGAATGTACACATGCTTACCGTCCAGCTCAAGGGACTATCTCCTTATTACACTAATTTTTTTGAATGAGGAAATATATAAGGCAAACTCCTCTTCTATACTCATTACACACACACACACACACACACAAACACACACTTAAGTATCACCTCTCCCAAATCCTTGACACTTGGATGTTAGACAAGCATAACAAATGCTTTCTTCCAAGAATATCAATAAATATTAACAATTCATATGTTCCTCAGCCTCTTTTATAATTGATTTTCTAGAAAAAACTAGTAGTTCCATTTCTATATCATCAGTTGTTAAGTCAGTTTTACAACTTCATGTGTCAATTTCAGGGCTAATCATTTAAACAATTGAAACTGATCATTTTTCTTAAATTCACTTATTATAAATACTTTTCTAGAAGCCAATGACAGTATGTTTTTCCTCAATGTCCTTTTATTTACATAAATAAATTCAGCAGCAGTTTAATGTATAATGTAATTTTTAAAGAACAACATAGAAACTTGTGACTTAACTGAAATACAAAATGGAATTGCCATCTTGTTTATTAAAGACTATCATATTTGGCCATCATTTTCTGGCACATAAAAAGGCAAGTGCTTACATGCCCCCTAGAAAACTTTCTGGTTGACTCTTTGTTTTCTTTTTTACCTTTGCTGCTAATAAATAGATATTTCTAACCAGGCTGTAAAATAAACCCATGTACCCTACCAATTTGTCCAGAGCACATTATTGCAAGACTGAACAAGGGAAAACATATTAATATAGCTTTGATTTGTGCCTCAATGTCACAAAGTCAAGATGAAAAACTTAGAACTCTGATCTTAAATTTTATCAAGTTATGGAAGTGCTCTGGTACTATACAGATTACAGTTAACTTTTGTTCTCTTCCCTTTTATTCCAAAAATAATGCAGAAAGTTTCCCATCAGAGTTATTTTTTACTATGACTTCTTGAAGAATGCTTAAAGCCCACAGAGCTAGAAAGTAAATAGAAATTTTAAATGAAGTACTTCCTAAAACTCCAAATTTGCCAAATAACAGAATGAATCAGGCCTTATTTCTGTTCCAGTTCCAGATCTTTTGAGGGGAAAGGCAGTCAGATATTGTTACTAACCTCACATGTGAAACAGTTGGGCCAAAACTGCACAAAAACTATTTTGCTATTTGGTGGAGGTAGGATGAC
Organism: Noctilio leporinus; assembly: GCA_004026585.1. Taxonomy (NCBI): domain Eukaryota; kingdom Metazoa; phylum Chordata; class Mammalia; order Chiroptera; family Noctilionidae; genus Noctilio; species Noctilio leporinus. The sequence continues at coordinate 8,231 of PVIW01007128.1, read as the reverse complement.
TCATGCTTCAATTTGCCCCCATCCCACAGGCAGGCAGGCAGGCAGGCAGGCACACTCCTTACCATGTCCCCAGGCTTGACAGCGACGGCCACCACCATACCAGGCATTGGGGAGCGAAGAATACTGCTTGTATCCTCAGCCACTTTTTCCAGCATAAATTTGTTTAATTCTGCAGCAAGTTTGGTCAAGATATGGACCTTGTACTTAAAAAAAAACACATCATAAATGAATTTAAATGATGAACTTTTCCTCAAAAGTTGCATTCATTCAAAATTATTTTTACGTTTTAAATTTAAACTATAGCAGCTTTTAAGTCACATGGCTTTTAATTATTGTACATAAAAACAAAATATATTAATTTTTCTGGAATATGTTATGAGCCAATTATTTAAGAGATTTCCTTAAATAACTCCTCCAGTAATTCATTAGTGATAGTTACTATTCTGTACCATGAAGAAAAATATCTGAAAACTTTATAAAGAAAACACTGAGAATTTTCTTTGTTTTCCCTTCGTCGCTTACACATCCCAATTAACCCAAATTCCGTGAGCTGGGTTAGCCCAAGGGAGAAAGGGGGTGACTCTCTGAACATTCCCCAGTAGATGGCAGCAGATTGCTGTCTCTAACTCGCCGTTCCCCTCAAGAGAACTGCTGTACTGTGTATCAATAACTTAAGACAAAGGGTTTCAGTGTTCGGTTTGGGCAAAACAATATTTAAAATTCAATTTTTTTCCAGTGAAATAAAATGTTATATTCATGATTGAAAATGTTAGCTTTTCTTTTTCGGCACAGCATTTATGTAGTCTTTCTGTAACAAGATGGTTAGGGTAGATACTGATGAAATATGATGAGGATATCTTCTGTATTAAGGGACAATATATCAAGAATTTTAAACCAACCACTGAAAGAAAACAATGTGCACAGCCAAGTGTTTTAATGGCACCTTTTGTAGATGGTTCTCAAACAATTAGGAGTCCACTAAAGGCAGTTCAAACAGAATTATTTCTAATAAAGAGAATTTCTGCCTGGCAGGGAAAATCCTCGATCTTTGTGAATAAATATATGAGCCTCAGTTTGGTCTATCCAAACAGAAACAAGAGAAAATGGTTTGAGGAAGTGTTAGTTGGTGAAGCAGGAACGACCACCTGAAGATTTTGGATTCCTACCAGATTGTGTGTCCCTTGGGTAGACAAATGCAACATCCAGGCAGTCCCATTTTGTTAAAAAAAACTGCTGTAACTCAAAGCCTCCTGTGGGCATCATGATGGCAGGGATGCAAAAGCAAAATAGATTTCACCCTTTAATTCAGTACAGGGTCAGCGGAAATCTCTAAGTGCACTCTTTACCGGGCCTATGTAAAAAGGGGTAGGGGGAGGGCCCCAAGGAAGAGCTCTGATAGTCTTAGCTCACAACGGACTTATGACACTGACAGGCTGGATAATAACGTCTTTTGCATGTTTCTTTACTCCTAAGTGTGTGTTTTGCAATCAAGACATACACGTGTCTGCCAGTTTCCGAAGGTTATGATCCTGAAGTGAAATTACGGTGCAAATAAAAGCTTTTTGCTCCTATTAAAATTCATCCAAGTCATAAGTGGCAAGGGAAAAAAGCAAGAAGAGTGCATTCTGCTGTCAGTCTAATAAACATTCTGGGTAGAGAGGGACTATTTACCAATGAGGAATTATACCTCAAAGTCCTTCATTAAATGTATTGAGGGGGATAGAAAGAGTAGGGGGAGAATATCATTGTACCAAATTGCACAGTTTTAGTATCTGTGCTCTGTCTGCCTTAGAAAGAAAATCCAACATCAATGGAAGCATCAGTCAACAAAAAAGTTACTTCTCTAGCTGGTATCAGCCTAGGTGGCTCCTTCCATGTGACCAATCAGCATTGGGCCCAGTGTGTGCAGCATAGCATACAGGCCTACATTTTTCCTTGCAGTGCCCCACCCCCGCCCCTACCCCCTGCTAAACACATACACAATTTGACCTAAAAATGTGAGCACTTAATTCAGGGAAAGTAGGAAAGTATCTCCCTACACTGAGAATAATACAATTTATCATATTTCACCACAGTGGATACCATTGAAAACTAATTTTAGCTATATCACAAACAAGCCTTAATACAAATATAGTGCTAAGATTGTCCCAAGCTCCATTTCTCCCCAGAAATGACAAGATCCCAACTAAAGCTGGATCCTTTTACTATTTTTATAATTTTCATATCTTTTGGATTCCTTTCTCTGTAGGACTCCTGCTTTACTTGGAAAGAGATGTAAAAGAGTCACAAAACTGAATGCCTTTAGATGCAGTCTTTGTTATTGATGAGATGTTCCTTTTCCTTTTGTATTTGTTTATTGTTCTTAAATCTGTTTGGGGGATAAGTGACTTATTGTAATCACAAGAAAAAAATAACAACGGGGTAAATGCCTCAGGAGAGGCCTTATTGCAAATAGTTGGCTTAGAAATGACCTGTCTGAATATAAAAAAATGAAGGCATGGAGAAGGTTCTCTTTTTAAGATTATCTTTGATGTTGTCCTGACCCCTTGAGCGTGCCCATACAAACATGACTTCTTAAAACAACCTCTTGGCTCACCCGTGCAGCATACAAGAGGGCGCTTGCCAGGCCAGGATCTAAGCACAGTGCAGCATATGGGCCCATCAGAATGAATTGCCTGGTGAGAACCGTAAAAGCTTTTTGATGCCCCAGAAAAGAAGTCATTTAAGAATGTACACTAGAGCTTTCAAAGTTTATGATCAAAACTGCTATTTATTGGTTTCTCTGAATTCTTAGGGGGCATGGGCAGAGCAGCCAACTAGTTTAGAGATTTCAGGAAAATACCCTATGATGCATGTAGTTTGGTTTTATGCTAGGCATTTAAATATTCCTAATGGATTCTGTAAAATGTCCCTGGAGAGTGTTGATTTTAAGCTGTTATTATTTTCAAGGAGAAAAACCACAAACTTGATGTTTCAGACGTGGGAGCCCCAGGTTTTAAGAAGGCTAATCAACAGACAGAGAGGCACGATCCTAGAAGCCAGTGGTACTCACTCTGCAAGGTCATGAGAAACGTCAGCTTGAGGGATTAGAAACTGCTTGTTGGTTCAAGAGCTGTGGGTCATTAGATGGAACCTCACTCTATGGGTTTAGGAAGATGACTCCAAACCACAGTCAAATTAGTAAGTTCTTGAAAAACACCTCACTATTCAAATAGAGCAGGTGCTTTCCAGGCGTAACCTGGCCACACTCCTCTATCCACAAAAATAATAAGGGGACAAGGTCTTATCTTATTACCTTATTATGGTAAAATGATCCCAGCCCTGGTCTCTAAGCAAATTAATTTTATGGTGTTTGCAATGAAAAACCATGACTAACAAGAAAATTTCTCTTCCAAAGTGCAAAAGAAAGAAAAAAAAATTATACCAGGCATGAAAGAATGAAGAAGAAAACTGTAAGAGATGGACAATTAAAGGGAACACAATGGAATTGTTTTAAAAATTAACATACAGCTCTTAACATGGAATCTGATAAAAAGAGAAAAGATGGGAACAGAATGCTGTGGTTGCTGGGGGAAAAGAAGGAGACCAGTCATGGTTTGGGTTAACAAAAACATCCTGCAAATGGGCACACCGGTACTGTCAACACACACAGCTCAGGCCCACAAACAGCCCCAGTATCGATGCCCTAAACACATCAGATGGTCACACAAAACACCATCTTGCTGGTGTCTGTACTAGTTCAGCGCATGTATCTTACTTGTGGAGTTTAAATCCATGTGCTTCTTTGAAGGCCTTCAGATTCACCAGCAATTTTACACCCCACGTTCTCTTGTTTGTATGACTTAGAGGTCTGTGGGCTCCTGGGGAGATGAACGCTTTAGTTTTGCTTTACATATTTTTGCAGCTGTGATTTTTGAGCCTTTACTTTTGTTCTTATTAAAGTAGCATAGCTCTAGTTTCCATTATTACACCATTCTTGTAAGAATGAGGATGCACAGTGGATGAACCATGTATTTTTTATTCATGTCAACTGGGGGTCATCTCAGTCAACAATGGGTCAAGGTAAATAATGAAACCTTAAACGACAAAATTTACTATGAATTGTTTTACATCAATTATCTTAACATCCTGATGCACCGGCCATATAACTGTTCATCAACCCTCATTTAGTCAGGTGGCAAATCCCTTTCTTTATATACAAGGATCTGTTCTTATTCCAAGTTCTACACCTTCCGACCCCAAAGGTCTCCAACAGTACGCTGTGTCTTCATTTTACAGGATGGCACTGAGAGCCCACACAAGTATTTCGCTGAAAGTCTACTTTCTTAACTTGAGCTAGGGAAAAACTATCAGTGCTTTTCAAGTGACCACAATTACTAGCTACAAAAGTGATGCATCTTTTAAAACCACAGCATGTCAGAAAAAGAGAAAATCACTAAATGCAAATTAAAACACTTCAGTGGAATAACAAACCTAATCCATTCTTGTTTTTCTTTCCTACATTCTTTGTGAGACACAGTGAACACTTGAAAACTAGCAAACGTTTAAGACCATGCAAAATACACCCTCCTCGGCTTCAGTAGTCAGGTCCAGCAACACCACGCCAACCCAAATTGCCAAGAAACAACACTAAAAACACACAATTAAATTCTGTTCTTCTCTTGGAGGTACAACCCATGGGAAGAAGGTGAAATGTGCAGAGAGCAATGAAATGCCTTGTACAGCTGCCGTCACTGGAGCAGCCTGTTAGCATAATGCTGTGACAACTCCATCGGCACAGTCTCAAGGTAGCTGTCAATCAGGATGCATCATTTAATCCAACAGCACTCGGAGGACTTTCTCCGACAACCCACATGACAGCAAATCTACAGCTCTATTTATATATCAGCGCCCAGTTGTGTTTACAATGTTGTTGTAATTAGAAAAGATGCAACAGGCAGCAATATTATTGAGATTTCCATTTTGTAGTACTGCCCTATAAAGTGTGATCTTGCTTCACAGAGTCATGCTAAATGACAAAAGGCTATTTTCTTCAATCTCCCAGCCCAGACAGCACTTCATTTGCAGCTATCTATAATTAGATTAATGGTGTAGTGCAGTACAAAGCAGGCCCACTTCACATCAGATAGCATATGAATTAGGACAAACACTTATTTCAATTCCAGACAGAGAAAGCAATGACTGGGGTATTTAGCATACTCTTTATGGTAGAATGAGATGTTAATTGTGTACCATTACCTCTAAACTGCTTGCTTGTTGTATAAATCACTGTGCTAATTGATGCAGAGATAGAAATGTAGCCACAGGCAAGAAAGCAAAGGAATGAGAGCTGAAGATGGTGGGTAAAGGATTATGGAGTAAAACCATATGGAGATGAGGCTCCTTTGAAGCCTTTCCTTTCTGTTCATGAAACAGGATTTCTGAAAAGTACAGAAAAACTCTTGTAGTGGGAAAGAGATTTTAATTTTTCACATTCCTCTTAAAAACACAAATTTATTTTAAAATATCCTGGCTGCCAGAATTTCAAACAAGAGGTATGTGGAATTAATCTAAATATATACTCATAAAAATGTGGAATGTGCAGTTTTCAAATAGAATGTATCTGGGTTTTGGGCTCATGGGTTAATAAGTAACACTTGTAAATTACCTGAAGCAGATGTTTCTGACCCATCCACAGGGCAAAAATAAATTTGGTCCCAGGACTTGAAGTTGTTCTCATAGACCAAAACCCAATAAAACAATGAACAAAACTAGGCTGGTTGAGGTCCGTTATGGACTAATTATGTAGAAGCATTTATTCAGGCTGTGAATCCAACAGAACAGAACAATTTTCATCTGCCATTAATACAATGATTTTAACACTACCCCCAAAGCACTCAAATCTGACTAACTCTAGTTCATGATTTCACATAGATAGGAATGTTATGTAAGAAACATTCAAACCTTCAGAGAATTTTTGTGAGTTTATTTGAGCCAAACTGACAATTGCCTGGAAGCAAGATCTCAATGGATTGAGAAACACTCCTGAGAATGGCAGTTTATTTTACATGACAATCAAAAGAGGCTCCAAAAAGGTGGCATTAGAGGGTTACAAGAAAACCAATGGTGATAGGTTAGGGAGACAGGAGAAAGCAGTGTATGTGTGTGTGTTGGTTTCTGGGATTGGATAAAAAATAAAATGATAGGCATTTTTACAGTGGTGGGTACAAGATAGTTAGTAGTCAACCATTAACACGGTAACAATAACAATGAGGGGATTTGTGGGCTTTCCCTGGAGCAGTGCTTGTGTTTTGAGGAGTCTGGGTTTTACATTCCACAGGTATGTCATCATAGATTCAAAAAGACAACAGGCAGGCTCAGTTAAAGATTTGCCTTTGTTAGGAAAAATACCAACCTAGGATATGACTACCTGCCACGAACGTTTTTACTTAGGAAAATTTAATTGCAGACCATCCTATGTGGTTACTTTAGGTCTCTGTGTTTGTAAGGCTGCCTCCACCCACAGTGTGGCAGGTTTTGCATGTGGTCCCTATTCTTCCATAGGAAGGAACTTAGAAAGGAGATCTTTTTTACTTTTCTTTTAAAACTAGCAAAAATAAATAAGCAAACAAAAGCATGTAATAATTTTAAAGTTACAATCTTACTGCAAAATGGCATACTTTCTGTTTAAAATGTCCTACTCAGCACTCAACAGCTCTTACTGGGTTAAATATGTCAAAAGCACAAATATAGAAACCAAATGCTATAAGTCCAACTGTTAAAGATCCATAGAGAAACATGTTCTTCACAAGTTCATAAACCAATTGCATGCACCCTGTGTATGTGTTCCCAATTTTTTAATGGCAAAGCAACAGCAAGGTGCAAATTGTTGCTGTGCACTTTTTTACAAATTCAGCTGCTTAGTAATTAGCACTGTTATAACAAAACTTTACACAGAGAACAAATACAATGGGCCAGTTAATAGTTCATATTCTCAACTTCAGAGTAACAGTTAATACACCCATCTACTACAAGTGCACATTTGAGAAATCATTTCTATTCTTCAGCCTTGTGAAACCAAATACCATATTAACTTGAAGAATAATAAAATATGTCCCAAGAACCTAGAATGTCTGGTTCCAGTTACCACCACTGAAATGTGGTGGGGAACAGTCTAGAGTGTCTTTGTTAGGGGCAACAATCTACCTTTCACCATAGAGAGAAGCCCTTATATATCTGACTGAAGAATTGAGAAAATCTGTATTGCTACTGAAAATCTAACAGTTTAAAGTTTAGGTCATTATGCTAAATAATGTTTTTTTGTTTTTGTTTTTTAAAAACAGCTATGAAGAAACCATGAGGGCACTTGCAATGGAAACACATGTCAGCAGAATAAATAGTGTGAACTACTCTGAAATAACACCTCCCAAGCATGCAGCTAGGTGACATAATGGAAATGCATTGAGGAAAAGATCTGGTAGTAGTGTAAGGGCCTGCTCCCGATCATTAATCGCTTGTTTAGACCATTTAAACTAGAGCAGCACAGCCCGCAGCAAGCCACCAACGTACCCCTCACTTCATGTCAGTGATGCTGGTGTTAACAGGAGAAGATATATGGTTTCTGATATTGCATCCCAGTTCCTCAGCATTTGCTCCCTTTAATTGAAAAGGCAGTTAAACACAAAGTAAATCACTTAGTTAGCTAAGCTGTTTAATGACATATAATTGATAATGTCAATATGTTGCAGTGCCATAATGCATCACTTTCAACACTTGTTCTCTTACATTTATGAATCCATCTATAATCAAGGTTTGTATTTTTTTCCCTATGAAATTGGTTCTTGAACTTCAGTCTTTTACTGAACCAGTCAATGTACCACAAGGGTCAAGAATCTCATTAAGAACAGTTTTCAAGGAAAGAAGCACAAAGTCAAGGTGGGAAGAATATTCCAACAAAACCAAACGACAAAAATGAGTGAAGCCTTTTCAGCAACTCATCTTTCAAAATGCTTATCCACTCTGCTGGTGGCAGAGTGGATAAGGTGCTGGCCTGTGAAATACAAAGGTTGTTGGTTCGATTCCCAGTCAGGGCACATAACCAGGTTGCAAACCAGGTCTCCAGGTAGGTCCATAGCTGGAGGCAGGTGAAAGGCAATCATACATTGATGTTTCTCTCCCTCTCTTCTTCCCTCTCTGCCCTTCTCTCTCTAAAAATAATGAACACAATGGAGGAGGAGGAGGAGGGGGAGGGG